>JAEIFK010000454.1:10672500-10967500 GCA_018901825.1 Drosophila funebris | reverse complement strand
CGTTAGCAGCATGGCAATGACCTGCGACTGCGTAGAGTTTACTTGTCTAAATTCTCATTACACTCACCAGCCACAGCTTCTGCCTCTGCTTATGCCTATGCCTCTGTCTCTGTCTCTGCCTCAGTCATCGCCGCAGTCGCAGTCTGTTTGAGCAAGCGGGCAGCCACTTTAATGTTTGTTTTCTTTACTTCTTGTTAGTTTATTTTTGTTGTTGCCATCTCCGTTAATGTATAATGCAAATACACACTCATGCCATGTGTGTATGTGTTGTTTTTATTGTTGTTTCCCTTCATCTTCTTCTTCGTCTCCCTACTCTTTTATACATTTTTTAACGTAACGCCTGCGAAATTTGTCACCCTTTTTTTTTTAATTGGCAAAATATCAAAATAAACTTCAATTTGATCACTTTCTTTTGGCAAAAGTTGCTCGAGACCTTTCAGAAATTTGCAAAAAAAAAAAATATTACACGCTGTAACAATTATTCTGCTTCGTCTGTCGCAAAACTACCAAAATCACATTTATTACATAGAAGTGTTATTGTACTTCTGATCTCCGGCTAAAATTATATAAATCTTGTATTATATCTAATTTCTATTATTAAGAACTTAAAATAACTTCAACTTAGACTTTATAGAGAAATATTCTCATAGCTACATTTCTAGGAATTATACACACCTTTTTAACTTTGACGAATTTTCCTCTTGAAGACTTGTTTGCTTTACGGCTAAGCTTATTTATAGATAGCCCCATGGAGGGGGTTCAGAACGTGCACCACTACCCATAGGCAGTGATTAGCACCCGCCCGATTTAACTAAAATCTCAACTCTATACACAGAAGTTCTACAGCAAGAAATATTAGGTATCTTCTCACCTTGAAGTTCTTAACAGAAGTAAAAGTTTTCAAAAAAAAGATTCCCAAAAGAAAGAGGCAATAAATTTAGATTTGTAAAATGCAAAAAAAAAAAAGAAATGAAAAATGTAAAGAGGAAGTGTTCTTAAAATTAGACTCCATCAGTTTGATCAGTTCCTGCTGATAGATCAGGCAAACATGAGATTTATGTTTGATCATGGAGCATATTTATCATTATGCTGACATCGCGCTGATTGCACAACATTCCAGAGTTGCCGCTGTGACGGGGGCATAATTCATTAGCATATTTATCAGTCAATAACAGATCAAGATCTTTGCTACGTCGACTGAGACTGACACTGAGTACTGAGGATTGGGGACTGGGGGACTGAGAACTGTGATGCTGACAAGATTACGATTACGAGCGTGATCTGATATGCTACTAATCCTACTAATGGTTGCTACCCTCCCCTCGCCAGCCCGCCCCGCCCCGTCGTAATAGTACCCACCGTAATACCCAAAACGGTAGCCATGCAAATCGATGCGCTGTAACAGGTGCCGTTGTCTTACCATGACTCGTTCGTTCGTTCAATCGTTCGTTCGCTCGTTCGTTCGTTCGTTCGTCTGTTCGTGTGGAGAGCGTGTGCTTGTTGAGCGAGAAAGAGAGTGAGAGGGGAGGGGATTGGGAGAGTCTGTTGGCGCTCTGTTGTTCAAGTTCAATGCTACGTTTGAACTGCTGTTAAGACGAACTCTCCACGCGGAGAGTGTGGCCACGCATGTGTTGTAGTTGTTGTAAGTTTGGAGAGTGCGCTCTTATTCTCAGCTTGGACTCTTTCTTGTTCTGCAACGCTGCGTCTGTAGTTGTGTGTGTGTGTGTGTGTGTAAAGTAGAAATGGGCTCGCGCTTTTCTTCGCTTCTGCTTTTGCTTCGTGCGTTTGCGTTTGCAATGCTGTCGCTGCTGCTGCTGCTGCGATCGCTGTCTCTGCCCGCTGTCGCTGCATTGGCTTTCTTACGCTAACGACGCGTCGCCGCTTTCTCTGCCGCTGTTCTTGTGCTGCTATGCTCTCTCGGTCTGGTTCTTCTTCGGCGTGGAGACCTCTGGGAAAGGCATAAAAGTGGCGCATTCGCTGGCCTACCAGCCATTGCGCGTAATGCAATTGAAGTGCTAACAGCGCCGTTTCACTCAGCAGCAGCAGCATTAGCAGCAGCAGCAGCAACAGCAGCAGCATTAGTAGCAGCAGCAGCAGCGTGGACATAATAAGTTCTTTTTTTTTTTGTTGAGCGAAACCAACTCCAGTGTGCTCCTAGTGAACTTGAAAGTGTGTGCAGCATTTGATGTGCAACATTTGGTGGCATTCGGAATCGAGTAACAAGACATACTCCTTCTGACTCCATCTGCCTCCCCCCCGTCGTCACAAGTGTCGAAAGTGTGAAAGTGCAAGCATTTTTTTCTGTTAAAAAAAAAAAAAAACAAAAACCGAAAGAAAGCCAAAAAAAAAAAAGAAATAAACGCGAAAGGATTCTCGCAAGCTACAACAACACGCAAAGTAAAAAAAAAGAAAGCAAATCAAATCTTAAATCTTCAACAAGAAACTACAACACAGAACAAACTCTAATTCAATTGATTGTGCAATAAATTATACAAAAAAGGTAAGATTTCCTTTACTTACATTTCCCGTGAGAGAGAGCTGAACCCCCTAAGTGCTGCAACAACAACAAGTAACACGACATAAATATCGAAAGGATTCTCTTTTTTTTTGGTATTTTTTTATGCGTTATTTTTAAGAAGTGTTGGAAATGCGGAACAACGAATAAAAGAATAACATGATTATTTTATGAATTAATATTACATGATTAATCGAGACAAATAATTAATAAAAATAACATTTTAAGCAGTTTTTATAAGTCAACAAAAATGTATACGTTAACGAAGAACTGCAAAAATAGCAATTATTGATATCGTATATAATGACATGTTGAAATTATATTTGAAAGAATTCTCATAAAATAAATCGAATAAATCAATACAAATTTAAATCAATAAACATTATAAAAAATGCTGAAAATATTATGTTGTATTTATACAAATCGTTACCTTTTATACACGTATTGTTTTCTAATGATATTTAAAAAGAATAATAACGTAATTATATAAAACTGATAACTATATAAATATAAACTGAATTTCCATGAAATTAATTTAATAATACTAAATATATATATATATTAAAAATTAAAAATATTATTGAAAATATACATATATATATATATATATATATATATATAATATTATAAACAATAATAATATTATTTATGAATGAAATAATTAATAAAATGCAGCATAAATAAATAAAAATTTTCTTTGAACTTATTCATGCCATATCATAACGGCAAAAATGCCATTCCGCTGCTTCAAATGCACTTTAGGATTGTCCGTTATTATCACGACAGTGACAACTCTGGCAGCAATAGTTCTGTTTACCTTTTTTTCGAATTTTTTTGTTTATTTTGTTTTGCACTTGAATTTCATATGAAGACGCTAAACAAAAGACTTAGACAACGAACTTGCTTGAATGAATGCCATGCACTCAACACAAATGAATGCAAATTATGCATGCGTGTGTGTATGTATGTGTGTGGCAACCCCTACTTTAAATTTCAATTCGATTCTTGACTTTGCACAACTTGCGACATTTTCAATTCATTGGAAAATGCAGTCAAAGTTCTCTATCTCTCTCTTTATTTCTTTCCTTTTTTCACACGTTGGCTGTCGACTTGACTTTACTTAACTCTTGTACTTTTCTCTCTACCTCTCTCTCTCTCTCTATCTCTTTGCTTTTCTTAGTTGTTTTATTATTATTTTAATGCTTGCGCTTTATATTTTCTGTTAAAGTCATTAACGCAATTAACCGTTATTACCGGGCCGCCATCGTCGCCAGCCTCGACGTCGTCGTCGTTGCCGGTCACCCAATTCATTAGACAAGCATTTAGTGTAAGAAAAAAGAGAGACACACACACACACACACACACACATGCACATACACAGCGGCAAAAAGCAACGGACCAAAGCATGAGAAACGCATTAAAAAAAATCAAGAAAAATTAAAAAAAAAAAGCGCACGCAGCAAAAAAAAAAAAAAAATCAAATGCGGAGCAACCGCAGCAGCAGCAACAGCAGCCCCCAAAAGAAGCAGCTAAGCTATGCCCCACCTGATCTCCCGCTTAGTGCCACACTGTGTTGCAGCTAACCAGTGGCCATTCAGGCCGGCGTCTGTTTTTATAGCTTTTCACACACACACATCTCAGGCAGAAGCCAAAAAATGTTAGTTGACTTTGTTGAAATTAAAGTTTATTGTTTTTCTTTTTTTTGTTCTGTTGTCTTCGTTGTTGTTGCCCCGGAAATAACGTAATAATGTTGCATAAAAAATGACTTGTTGTTTTATAATCGAATCGTAAAAAAAAACGTAAAGAAGCCGCCCGGCCGGCTTAAACAGTTTAAAGAACGAAACATGTTGCATGTTACACACACACACACACACACACACACACACACACACACACACACATAGTGAAATGTAGGAGCCGTAAACAAAAGACTTAGGCAACGAACTCGCTGCACAACAGGCAGAACTAGAGGTAGAAGCAGCGGCAGCAGCATTTGCATTTGAATTAGCTGCTCAACGTTTAATTAAAGCATGCAAATTTCAAGCAAATTTAGTTGCCATCATACTGCACTTACTTGCCCCCCTCCCCACACCTTGTGCTACCACCTCAATGCAGCATTTCTCGTAAGTGCAGCAAATGAATGAAGTTTCTCTGTCGTTATCTGTCGTCGTTTTGCTGGCCATCGGCGCCGTTTGTGGACCATTTCGTGCGATGGATGCGTGTCGGGAGCTGCTACAAAACTGACCCAAATCTGCCACAGAAAGTCAGCAACAACACCGACGAAAAAGATGCCAACAACTATAACAACAACAGCAACAACAACAATAAACAGCTTCAACTAAACGTTAAGCGCTAAAAAGCTTTTGCATTTGCTATTGCTGTATTTGTTGTTGTTGTTGCTTGGCCCACTTTTCAATGTATTTGCCTGCTTTTTGTGGCAATCAAGTTGCCAAGTTTTCGTAGCGGAAATTGATGAAATCGATTTTCATTAGATTAGAATAAATACAACAACAACATGTGAATGACAGTCTGAAGACAAGGGCAACAATTCGATCTAAACGTTGTCTTTAAACTGCAAACATTTCGTGAAAAGCCAAGGAAAAACTAAAAGAAAAACTTAAGAACTACCTCTGCTGTTTCTGTTGTTTCTTCTGTCTCTGCTTCTTGCCTCTTAATTGAACAATATATTTGTGCCAAAATGTAGAAAACTTTCAACTTTCAACTTTTAACACTGAAGATGTTTCTCAATTTCATTCCACACAATTCGCACTTCACATTAGCAGAAAGAACTTCGAACTGCCAAGTTCTACATATATTGATTTTCCCATATATCTATTGCCTTGTAATGCTTCCTCTACTTCGCTGGCTTTCTTATAGATTCTTTTCCCAGCCTTGTTGGCGTATGTTTTGCACTAGTTTTTTTTTTTTGTGCCATGTCGAGTGCATGTTGTTTGTTTGTTGTTGCTGTTCATGTTGTTGTTCTTGTTTTTTTTGGCCAAGAACTTGTACATAGTGTTGGCAACTACTTAAAAGAAAGACCAAAGCTTAAGTACAACTAGCCGAAGAAGAAGAAGAAGAAGAGGAAGAAGTAGAGACAGAGCAATAGAAGTGGAAGATGTGCTTGTTCATCCTGTCTCACATTTCGAGCATCAGTTGCTCACCCATTTCGGGTTTGTGCCGCTTCGCTGCGGCAGTTGTAACTGAATGCGCTGTGGCACAGTTTTGTTCTTCTCGCTCTCTTTATCTCATTCTCTTGCCACCTCTGTCTGGCATCTGCACATTTTAGTGTATATTTGTTGTTGCTGCTGTGACGCTGCTGACCCAGATTCAAGCAGCACTTTGTACAAAAATTAAACCAAATGAAATGAAATGCGCACCTGTTGACGACAATAGACAACAATAGCTGTATTTTGTGGCTAAGTAAAGTACTAGACAAATTGAGCAGCAGGCCACACCCCCTGCGCCCACTTCGCTGCCACTTAAGCACTTCTTCCTCACGCTGCCTCAATACTCACTTCAAAGCGCGCGCTGACAAATTCAAGCGTTTTGTTGAATGGTCAGCGATACGAGTGTGAATACAAGTGAGTGCATACTTCAAATCACTCAACTGCTACTCAGACGATATTCTCTTCAACTTCTTATTCTTCTTCTATTTTTTATTTTTTTTTTTGCAATTGTTCCAATTGGAAATGTAGTCAAAAGTTCGTGGTTGTTGCTCTACATGATGATGATGATGATGATGATAAAGATGATCTGGCACTTTCCTCGTTCCAGCTGAAATATTTTCGTTTTCTTTTGATCAGGTGCCCCTACTACATATAGGTGTTATCTATGCTAGTGAACGGTTCTTTTTTGCTTTTTGTTTTTACAGCACGCCCCACTGACCGCTCGAGCTTTTAGCTCCATTCTATAACATGCCATAACCATATGCGACTTGGATGCTCTTGCCTTTTGTTCGCCCATTTTCCATTATGAATTTGATTGTCGCACTTCGTGTCTTCTCTTCTCTGCCCTGTGCCGAAAAGAATTGGGTCAACAAATTATATTCAGCCTCCCAAAAAGCAAAAAGCAGTTAAGAATTCTGCTTAAAATGAAAGTAGTCTGTGAAACTATTTAGTACCTTAAATGGTTGACACTGGCTTTCGCTGCGTGATTCTTCAGCTATAGCTACAGCTACAGCTACAGCTTCTCTTCATAGTATTCTGCTGCAGACTCTACAATAATGATATCATTACAATAGTTTCCTTTAATATTAAGTTTTGTCTCGCTTTCATTCAGTCTTTTTTATGGCCACTTCGAATTTTGAACAGCATTTCTATTGTTCGCTTGCTCTTGTAAACGTTAACCGTCCACAGTCTTCAAACTTCAATCTACAGTCTACAGTCTACACTCTACAGTTTGCCTTCAATCTTCATTCTGCACTACAAATCAGAACTCTCAACTTGATTAGCACCCACTGTTTTGACATTTGATTGAACGATGATGAAACAGACTCAAGCAGCAGCTGAAGAGACAGACAAGAGTCAGAGAAGTGGCAGCGTAGAGGCAGCGAAGAGGCTGAAGCCGCCGCCACTTTTGGGCGTTTTGGGAACATGATGGATTAGCAAGTTCGGTTCCAGCACTTTATGTACTTCCTCTTCCTCCACTTTGTTCACGTTCTTCACGTTGTTCAACTCATCCACACAACGTGTGAAAGTGTTCCCATTTCGAGTGTCATTTCAAGTTGGGCGTCTGTAGTATTTCTTTTTTCTTTTTTTTTTTTTGTGTTGTCTCTTGTTTCGACACGAGCATGATATCATTGCACTTGATGTGGCCAACAAACTTGTTGACGTATGTAGTCTGAGTGTGTGTGTGTGTGCCCATTTGATAGCCAACCAAGTCCAGTTGCGGACAGTTTTTAATGAGCTGCGTCGCAGTTGCTGAACTTTAATTAAACTTTATGCGTATGCAAATGTGAGTGTGAATGAGTGTGTGTGTGCGAGTCTGTATATGTGTGTGTGTGTGTTTGTGTAATATATGTTTTTAGAGTATGCGAATGCTCTCTTTTACACTTGCAGTCTTGAAGCGCTTCATAGAATTTTCTGTGGAAATTAGAGCAACTGCAGCGAGTTGGCATCGTTTCACACAGCACCACACGGCACCACTTGGCACCACACTTGGCAGCATGGTGGCATGGCACTGTGGCAGCAAGCCAGGCGTTGCAGATTTGCATAGAGTTAGCTGGAGCTTAATGAAATCGCCGTCTTAGCTATGGCCGAGTTTGTGTCTTAAGTCTTTTGTTTGCAATCAAATAGAAAGCAAAACATTTATTGTCGCTGTTGTTTTTGCTGCCACTGATTGTTGATTATGGACCGTTTTTATAGCATTTTGCTTTGCAACAAAATGACTGTCCATGTCACCAAGTTTACCATGTCGTGTTTCCCCCCTCTTCCCCCGTCCAACAATGTCTTTCCTCTTGCTTTTAATTGTTTGTGTTGTAGCTGTTAGTTTAATTACTCAGCATGTTGTTATATTGCTGGCATGCAAATCCTTATATATATATATATATATATATATATATATATATATATATATATATATATATATATTTGTAGATATATCCGTCGATTTGCAGGCCTCTCTGCCACATGCGGCGCAACAATTTCTTTTTGCACTTTCCACTCGCTGCGCTCGATTGAATGATGACTCGACAACGGCAACCCGGCCAGGTGGGCTGCTTGCCTGGTCTGCTCGGGGTCGGTGCGGGGCGTGGCATGCCTCTTTCTTCTGCCGCATGTCTCTTGCTTCATCTCAGAGTCGCAGCTAGCGCGTATATCAATAACCCATTAGCCGAGCTCGCAGCTCGCAGCTCGCAGCTTGGCTTGCTGCGGAGTAGTAGATACCGTTACGCAGCAACTTTTCAGAGGTGGCATGCGGCAGCAGAGAGCTGGCCAGTTGAGTGAGATAGAGAGAGCAAGTGGTGGGGAGGGTGCTGAGGCGGGAGTTAGCGGTTTACAAGCCAAAGAACATGTTGTTGCCGCTGCTGGAAACCAGAATGATGCGACCAAACAACAACTACATCATGATCTTAACGATGATGACAATGGCGTTGCCACAAAAACGGTCAACATGCAGCTTCAACAGCTGACCACCAAATACTCAGTTGAAATATGCATTCACAACTGCCTTGGCTCTACCTCCGCCACAAGTTGAGCTCATCATTGGCTGTGAGTTCGATGGAAAGCAAAGCAACAGAAAAGTAGCTTAAATTAAGAAAATCTCGGAGCAAAACAAAAACCCAAAAATCAAAATGAAAACTTGTTCTCTCACACAATAGCAACCACCAGACCCCCCCCCCCTCCCCCCTCTCCGCCCTGCACCGGCATCTGCACCTGCAACTGAACCTGAACCTGCACTCGCTCCAAACCGCTAGCTCGACTGAGCTGCGTGTTTGACTGAAAAGTGCATTTCTCTTTAAAGCTGATTGTTATGATGATCAGATTCGGGAATAACTAATAATTAAGGAGCATTGTTTAGACCAAGCGTTGAAAGATGGCCCAAAAAGTAGCTGCACTTATAAACTTAGAAAGAAAGCCACGCATTTAAGATGAAGAAGATGGAGAAGCAGCCGATGATGCAGTAGTAGTGGGTAAAGGCAACACGGCACAGCTGGAGGCTTATTAAAAGTTTAAAGCAAAATGTTTTCAAACAGCTTTGCATTAAGCAGCTTTTCATTTGCAAGGCAAATACATACAAACCATACTTAAAGCTTTTAGGTTCACTAATGAACGTGTCAAGCTGCAGAATTACTTTCATTTTAGGCAGACAATAGAAAATATTTTCGAAAAGCTAAGAAGAAAAAAAATGTTAAGTTACACTGGCAATGGGAAAAGGGGAAAACTAATGCGAGAGTTGAGAAAAGTTCAGTTTAAAGTTGGTTTCTTAATTAGTCACTGAGATGACTAAGATAAACTATAATTTAAGCACGGGAGGAAAATATGCAGTCAACAGTTCTATGTAACTTTAACTGTTGAGCTTTCAACCCCAAGAGCTAAAGCTTCTTATGTTTATCAACCTCGGGTGGAAAGTGCAAATATTGCATTGATTTGTTATAAAGGTGGAAAAAAAAGCACTCCTGCCTGTGGGAAATGCACATCAAGGGGGAATTTCGAGATGTATGCACATACGTTAAACGAATTCCAGCTTCAAACTCGAGTCATTCTCATAATATCGTTGTAGTAATAATATGAAATCGTGTCAAGTCGATTGATAAATGTAAATTGTACATGTCCTGACATGACTGTGCATGTTTGCTGCCTACAATTGCATATTTTCCAATGCATTCCCCTTCAGCTCTCTCATCATTTGGCCAAGATTATTTGAATAAGCAAAACTGTGTCAGCTTTGAAGTTTTGACTAACAAATTGCATTTTCTTTTTTCCCTTTTTTTTTCATGTTTTTCATTTTTCATTTTGCAGTTGACGCGCATTTTGAGCTGCAACACTTGAAGGTAAGTTTTGATGTCGACACTGATGTGATGTTGATGCCGGCCGATACGTGCCACAGTCGCAGCAGCTGTGGCAGCTGTTGTGGCAGCAGTTGTGGCAGCAGTTGTGGCAGCAGTTGAGCACTTGAGGTGTTTACAGTGTTTACCTTATGCTTAATTTGATGTTGTTGCCGCTTTCAACTTGACTTTGATTTTAGCGCGTTGCAAATCAAAGTCAACGTTGCAGGTGTGTGTAGAGTTGCTATTGCTGTTGCTGTTGCTGTTGCTGTTGCTTGCCACATCTAATCGTTGTTGCACTATGCCTATTTATAAGCCACGCCATCGCATTGCAATCAGTTGGCAATTAGTCACTCAAACTGACTCCAACACTGAGACAGAGTCTGAGTGACTGACTGTGCCACAGACGGACAATGATTGTGGCTCTTGCAGCAGTTGCTGGCTAGCTGGCTGGCTGGCCGGCTGACTGGCTAGTTGCTAGTTGCTAGTTGCAAGTTGGCCATACTTCACAATTAGGGCGCTTGCTGCGTGGCTGCTGCAGATAAATGTCAGTGGCTTTGGTACCCAACTAATTGACGATCAGCCTCAGTTGCAGTTGCAGTTGCTGTCGCTGTTGCTGTTGCAAGTGCAGGGGCAGCGACAGATGGAGGGGGCCGCGGCAGCATTTAGCTTTGGCGGCAGCGTTGGCGGCAGCATCCAATGACATTGAGTAATGCGAGCAACGCTTTAACGTTGCAAGCATTGGCCCAGGCTTTTGATTTGCTTTGAAGCCGCAAAACTGTTGACGACTGCCCAACAATTAAGCTCTGCTCTTCTTCTATCTACTCCATCCTCGTCCTCGTCTTCTTCTTCATCTGCCTCATCTTCTTCGGCATGCTGACAAAACGAAAATGAATTGCCGCTTTCAAAATAGAAGAAGACAAAAGCAGGCGGCAACAATTTTCAACCAACAACGCCCCAAGTTGCGCACACACACCGAAGAGAGAACTTTAGCTGGGCGCGTCTCCAGCTTCTTTTCCCATCTAGCTTTAGTTCTCTCTCTCTCTCTCTCTCTCTCTCTGTCTCTCTATCTAATTTATTATCTGATGCAGCTGTAAGATGCATCTTCATGCTGGCAAAGCTGCCCAGTTGCAATGCGTTGCACTGTCGCCGCGCCCATCGACAACGGGGCAGCGTGCGCTGCCATTGCAATTAATTTCTATGTCTATTTTAATTCCCCCTCTGTAAACCGCCCCGACCCGCCCCTATTTGGTGATTATTGTTCAAGGCAGCGTGGTAACGGTGGATTTGTGGCTTGTGGCTTGTGGCTTGTGGGCGTTGCCGTTACACATTGCCACTTTGCATCAATATTATGATGACTTGTGCATAACAAAAGACTTAGGCAACGAACTTGTGTACATTATCAACCAAAAAAGACTTAGGCAACGAACTTTGTGTCTACAACCCAAGTGCAAGGCGACTTGCTTAGCTTCTAGGCAGCAATAACTTAGGCAACGAACTTGTGTGTTCGATAGACGAAAAGACTTAGGCAACGAACTTGCCCGTTTTATTAAATGACTTAGGCAACGAACTTGCTTATATTGTTAGACAAAAAAAAAAACAAAAGACTTTGGCCACGAACTTGGCGCACACTTGCTATGCTGCACTAATTAAGCTATGCAGTTGCACGTACCCCCTCCACCTCTCGCGTCTTTCACAACCTGCGCCTGTCAAATGCCTTTTCTATTGCTGCTGCTGCTGCCATTGGTATGAGGAAGTTGCTGCTGCAACAAAAATTGTGTGTATCAGTCGCTTGTATCTTGGCTTGCCACAATTCGTTGGCCATTCTTTCGCCTGTTGGGCTTTGCTTCATTTAACAGTTGCTGTTGTTGATGTTGTTGTGTTACTTTTGCTATTTAGCTGCACTTTTATCTCGTTTATCACCTCGAATACATCCATTTCCGGCTGGCAAAAGATTTTGCTTTGTTTTTCACGCCGCTTTCTAACAATTTTCTCTACTTCTCCAACTTCTCCAACTACTTCTCCGTCTCCTCGAATAGAAAATCTTTGGCTTTTTGCAGTGCCATTTTCCTGTACGTTAACGCTTCGCTAATCGCTTCAATCATCACTCATCCTCCCCTCGCACCACATCGCTCATATTCTGCGCACCCTCCTCCCAATCAGATTCCACTTTAATCGAATGCTGTCAACGATTTTTCATGCAATATCATCTTAAACATCTCTGATAGCTGTCAAATTGATTTATTATCGATTATGCGCGTGGAAAGTTGGCGATTTGTGTGGCGTGCTTTCATGCCGTCCAATTAGTGTGCTTAATCAATTATTTATCGATAAAAATATAAACTACCGATTGGCAATCGAAATTATTAGTTGCTGATTTCTGCTTTGTCGAGCTAAAAATACTTGCTTCTCAGTCATCGATAACTAATCAAAGTGTATAATTATCGATCGAGATCGATAACACACAACATATTATTCTTGGCGGCTGCTGGCTTTTGTGTCCTTATCTGCTGATCAACTTTAATTGAAATCGATAACATTGTTACAGTTTATCGATAACTGCTAAGAACTTTTATAAATTGTGGCTGCTGTTGTTTGCTTGCTCAATTTAAAATTGAACACTTCACATAAATCGATATTAATTTATCGATTGTTTTCGTTTATAAAATTCAATTTCCCTTTTTTGCTGTGTGCCGCATTTTCGATTATTGTCTTGCTACGCTTATGGCTCATTTTTCACTCAGGCCAAACCCATCGTCATCATCATCATCATCACGATGATCATCATCATCACGATGATCATCATCATCAGGATGATCATGATCATTATGCTGATGATGTTCATTTGGAAGTGGCAATTGTTAATTTATTGTTTTTGGCTGCCCGTGAGCGTTTATTGATTCAGCTTGCCAATTATTGTGCAAATAAATTCCAAATTGCGTGCGGCACCAACAACAACAACAACAGGAACAACAACCACAAGAACAACGACAACAAAAGCAGCAGCAATAACTGCAGCAAGAAGAACGACAACAGTTTGCGACAAACGTGGCCAACGGCAGTGTATTCGCTTCATGAACTTGGTGCAATGTTGTTCTGGTTACTGTTGTTGTTCTGCTTGTTGTGGAGGCTGTTGTTGTTGTTGCTGTTGCTGTTGCTGTTGCTGTGGTCATTGCCAATGGCCATGCACATACATTTTTTGTACTTTATGGTCAATTTTGAGCAAGAACAAATGGCCAACAGCGGCGAGTCTAACAACCAAAGTAACGGATATACTTGCCACTCACAGCAGTAAGCGTGTGCGTGTGTGTGTCTGTGTATGTGTGTGTGTGTGTACTTCTCTGTGGAATGCTGACAACAATGCGTTGCCTTACAAATTGTCACACAAGCCAAGAGCTAATGAGATCAGCAGAAGCGCAAGGCGAAGAGCAATTGCAGATCATCCTGTGAACGAATCCTGATCAGTGTAGAGTGGCGTGAGTGAGCGGGAGACAGAGATGGCAGAAGAAGAGATGCATGAGAAGGCAGCTTGTCATTTGTTTGCTCACTTTATGAAACTGCCACTCGCTGGAGGTGGAGATGCTGCCAGGCTGCCAGGCTGCCAGGCTGCCAACAATGCCAACTTCATCTTCGTCTGCAACAGCAACAACCATAACAGTAACAGTAACAATAACTTGGCCTGCAGCGGCAGCAGCAGCAACAGCAGCGGCAGCACCTCCTTCTCCCAGTTATACTGCAGGCTGTGCAGCTGGCAAACTGGCAACTGACTGACAGACATTGGGATTAGCATTAAACATCAGACGCAGCCCATCAATGCCAACCAAATGGCCAAAACAAAAGCTAAGGCCAACTCATAGAAGAAGCGCAACAACAGCCATAACAACAACAACAACAACAACAACAACAATAACAAAGACAACGACAACGTCAAAGACAAAGACGATGCCGAAGTTGATGCCGTCAGCATTTGGTTGCTACATAGAAGTGCTCGTAGTCGTAGTCGTAGTCGTAGTCGCCGTCACAGTCGCCGTCGTTGCTGCCAGCCTCAAGTTGCCTTTAGCCTGCTCGCGAATGTTATGCAATTTCAGCTACTTAATGCCCATCAGTCAATCAGTCCAAATGTCTGTCATCACATTTTTTTCTAACTCTCTGTTCTTTCATTGTTCTTATGGCAGCCAAAGGAAGCAAATACGGCAAACACATACACACACACACACACACAGATAGAGAGAGAGAGAGAGAGAGAGAGAGAGAGGGAGAGAGAGGGGAGACACATACTCCACAGTCCACACTTGCATTGGAATTGAGATTACAGCAAAGGCGATCTATAAGCTTCCCCTTGAGCATCCATTGCAATGTTAATGCTATGTTCAAGTTAATTGTGATATTAATGACTTTCCGAATGCTAATTGCAAAGTATAAAAGTTCATTAGCCGTTGAGATTTTAATACGGGATTATGGCTGAAGCATAATCATTGTTAATTGCATTGATACTGCTCAAGCTATTCTCAAATGAAGTGATCATTAACTCATTAATTAATTAATATGTGAATTTTGATTGCAATTACGAAACTGTCTAGTCAGATGAATGTTCTCAAAATTAAAACTGCATCAATTAGAAGTTCGATTTGAGTTATCATTGCACTTGACTTTGTTAATATTGTTCCACATCTTTTAATTCTTTAGTCGTGTTGAGGCTTTGGCCTTTAGATTTCCATTGATAATTTTAAACTCTCATTTATTGTTATTGCCGCATTTAACCAAGTTAAGAGCCCTATCAATTGAATATTTTCATATGCAATTATGTATCAACCTTCAAGTATCAGCTCATATTTCAAAAGAGCCAAAGTGAATGAATTTAAACAGTAGCTAAAGTGCAGTTTAACATGGCCATTAGAATGAGTAAAGAATTGCCAAACATGAGTTGACTTCTGGCCTTAAGCTAAGCTGCCAGCAGCATTTGTAAATGACTTAACTACTAAATGATAAAAGAGCTAAAGACAGTTTTAGCCAAACGCTGATTATTCAAGGAAGCGATGAAAGGATTTCTTCACTTCAGAGACACTATAGATAGCATTTTTGGGGCATTTGGGGCTTTTCAGCTAACAATTTTTGGGGAAGAGAACACGACACAAACTGTTTGCCGCAATTGGCCAATTGAAATTGGTGAAATTTGTCTGGCCATTAAGCGACAGAGCCCTCGGCTGTGAATCGATGGGTGAGCGGTAAGCGGTAAATGGCAAGCTAGTAGGCTGGTTAGCTGGCTAGTAAATGCTGGTAAATGGGGCTACAGAGACTAAGAATTCCATTATGGGCGAGAAAGTTGCGCCAGCAGCCAAAGCCATCGATCAGTCGATCGATCGATCGATCGATCGATTCTAAATCGATGCGATAACAACCAACGCCGAACCAAGTCAACCAAATTTAGCAATTTAGCCATAAATGAAAGACCAAATTGCCGTACTCTGATCACAGTTTTACCAGAGTTTCTACACACACACACACACACACACACACACAGACACAGTTACCACAGTTGCCAGTTAGCCACGTTGCCAGGCAGCCACTGCCCATTGGCCATTGGCCATTGGCCTGACGTCCTGCCTGACTGGCAGTTTAAGCCTCATTAAAAACGCCCCAAATGCACCCGCTATGGGCAGTGACCATCCATACTCTATACTCCGTCTCCGTCTCCGTCTCTGTCCTCGTTTCCGTCTCTAACTCTTCTACAACTTCGATTCCATCCCCAACTCCAACTCCATCTATATCTGCATCTTCAGCCTTGACTCTACTGGCGAGACGTCTGTTGGCTTCATTATTGAAATGTGCTCATAAAATATGAGAAATAATTGCAATTATTGAGTATGCTTTTAACAAGCTGCAAACTGCAACACGGCCTCCGGTTTGCTCTACACTTCAAACAAATTCTGTTGCTTAATTTGACGACGCTATCAATGCTCCCTCATTTCTCTCTCTCTCTCTCTCTCTCTCTCTCTCTCTCTCTCTCTCTCTCTCTCTCTGTCTGTCTTCTTAAGTTTAATCAGTGATTATTTGCCTTCGAATGAGTTATTAATTCAAAGCCAAGTTAATATAAATTAGTTTCAATTTTAAGGATTCATTCCTTGACTTTGCATTTTCATCATTTTTCTGTAATCACTTAATATGATTAATGTGTAATTTTGTCAAGTGCATTTTTCTTATTTAACTACAAGCAACAGTAGTTAGCTTCGTTCTGCTTTCTCATCTACATGTTAAGGCTAACCAAATGCCAGCTGCAGCTTCCTGGCAAATATTTAACAGAAGCTTAAAGTACAATTTATGCAATCACCATGAACATCAAGTAAAGTAAGCTGATTGACAGAAAGCAGTGTTGCCATCTGGCAAAACAAAAGGCTGCCCACCTTCTGTTCAAGCGCTGCCAACTTGCTGATAGGTTTTCCTTGTAATTTGAAGATGTTTACTACGCGTTTAATTTATTTTACAATTAAATTAAATTTATATAATTGCATTTTAATTTTTGAAATTTATTTAATTTAATTTATTTGATTTATTTTATTTATTTGTTTAATTTATTTATTTCATTTATTTATTTCATTTACTTAATTAAATTATTTCATTTATTTATTTTATTAATTTGTTTAATTTTATTTATTTATTAATTCAATTTATATTAACTCTACTCACATATAAAGTCTGCGAGCTTTAAGCTTAAAGGCTGCTTGCCTTGCTCAAGTTACTCGTTTATTTCTCACCGTGTGCGCGGCATTTGTGCAACCATTTGTGGCAGATGCTTCATCCCACGCGGTTGCCCATAACCGAAAACCAAATTGTAAAGCCTGCCGAGAGTCCCCTGGGCTCAGAGTGTAGTACATACTACGTACCGTACGTACCGCGGTGTCGTCCAGGGTCCATAGCATTTTTTGTGCATGTATTTGCATTTTTCATCTTGGAACGCGGCTGGACAAGAGAAGAGACGTGAATGTGGCTGTGGTTGGCACTGTGACTGTGAATGTGGATGTGAATGTGGATGTGAGTGTGGACGTGATTGTCGTTGTGCCCGTTGCTGTTGTTGTTGCTTTGGTTTAGTTTGTTTGTCAGACTCATTTGAATGCAGTCGCTATTTATGTTTTATGCTAAAGGCAGCTCCAGAGATAACACGCAACCGGTAACCTGGCAACCTGGCAACCTGGCAACGTGCAACGTGCAACCCGCAACTGGCAACGGCGACAACACAACACCAAATGCGCTTTTGGGTTCAGCTCTCGTTCTCATCTCTCTTCCTCCTTCTCTCGCTATCTCTCTCTCCCTCTCTCTCTCTCTCTCTCTCTCTCTCTCTCTGTCGCTCTCTCTCTCTGTTAGCCTGTTAAGGCATTGCCTGGGTTGGCCTGTTCACATTGTTACCTTTTGTTTACCACAGTTTCAACTTCAACTTCAGCTTGAGCTTCAGTTTTTCTTGAATCTCTCCTGCAGCAACTCTCGCCTGGCGGCCTTTTAAGGTGCGCTAACTGCACTCATACACACACTCACTTATATCTATATATATAAATGCAAATAGTTGCAGCAAAGTACTAAGCCCTACCACACAACCTGACCCTGACACTGACCCTGCCCCTTAACCAAGTCGACTGTGGCAGGCAGCTTATTGAGTGATTCGTTGATTCCATGTTCATAAATCAAAATGCGAATGCAACTGTCGAAAGAGCAGCTCATTGACAGACAAACAGACAGACAGACAGTTTGAGAGAAGAACAAGCAATGGGACAGACAGACAGCCACTTGTGCTTTTGAGCTGTGAAGTGTTGCAAGTGTGAAGCGAAGCATTGAATAGAAACATCAAATAATCTGTTAGCCACATTAACGAAATGCAAATGAAAATGAGCAACAACATAAATCGAAGAAGTTATTTTGTTATTATTATTATTTAAATTTAAGAGAGCTTCATAAGCTGAATCAATTGAAGAAATTTATAATTGATTAGAACATTATTTGATTGGCTGAAATGAGGAATAATTTTGCAGTCAAGTCTCAAGTCAAGAAAACTTTTGAATCATTTGAAAACTAAATAAAATAGATTATAATGAAATAATAATAATCATAATAATGCATTAGTAATTAATAATTATGAAAATGAATTCTTCTTCAAATGCATTAAGAAAAGTAATCAATAGAATCAGCCTGCATAAAGTTAATAGAGTAACAATATAAAAATAATATATTGCAAAGTATTCATTAAATTAAATTAAATTAAATTAAACAATTAACACTTAATGCATAATAAAATAAATGAACTAAATGCAATGAATTTTCAAGCTTGTTGATTTGATTACAATTTGGTTGCACTGTGCAGGCACGTACCGTTAGTCAACAGACCAAAAGTAATTGCAAAATTGTATCAAAAGAAGAACTAGAAGTGGAAGAAGAAGAAGCAGTAAGTGTGTAGAAATGAAGCAAATGAAAGAAAGAAGAAGCAGAACAATATTGAACTTTGAACATATTGCAAGTTGATTATACGCATTGATATCCATTGGCGTGAAGCTTCATTTCCACCGAAAGCAGCTCAAAAGCTGACACACACTCGCACACTCGCACACACACACACTCGCACACTCGCACACACTGGACAAGTGACACATGTGAACATTTCAAATGCCAATATGGAGTTGGACAAGTCGTCGACTGCGTCTCATTTGCATATGTTGAGGGAACTTTGATATAGACTGAAACTCTCTAGACTCGACTTCGACTTGTCCAAGTTTATATGGCATGTAATGGCATATATCATGGCCAGACAGAAGACTGAAGACTGTTGACTGAAGACTGCAGACTGAAGACTGCAGACTGCAGTCTGAAGTCACCATGGTGGCCAGGGTTCCACTTAACTGATCTGCCAGTTGTTGTTGCTGTTATTGCTGCTGTTGTTGCTGCTGTTGTTGTTGTTGTTGGCATTAACGAGATGAACGAACAACGATAGAAAAATTCAATGTCAGGGTGGCTTGTGGCCTAGGATGGGGTGGGGCGACGATATGTGGCAACAACGTTGACATTTGCATCGTTAGCCAGAGATCTGGCAGCGTTGACAGAGCAGCAACAGTTGTTGTCGTTGTTGTTGTTGTTGTTGTTGTCGTTGTTGCTTCATTAGACGAAATAAAAACTGGCTGGTTAATAAGGCAACTCAAGTCAATCAGCAGCAGCAGCAGCAGCAGCAACAACAACAATAGCAACCACAGCAGTTGTTGGCCAAATGCCGTTTGCCGTTGCATCTTGTGGCATCCACAAACCGGTCAAAATTAACCTACTTAACCCAGCAACGTCAGCAGCTGTTGCCTTCCAACCCAAAAAAAAAAAAAAAAAAAAACAAAATTAGAAAAAATAGAAAGAAAAATGCCCGAAAACCTCGAAAACGTCGAAAACCCAAAAAAGCAAACAGTCAAAACAAAAAAAAAAAAAAAAAAATCTCAAAGCCATAGAAATCTTGTGTACGTGCCACAGATGAAGATGATGCAGCTTGTGGCAGCCACCCCTTCCAGCACCCAACATGTTTTTTACTTCTTCTTCTTTTTTTCCAATGAAATTTTTCAAATCATAATTATGATTAACATTTCTTCCCCTTCTGCCTTGTTTCGTGGGTGTAGACTGTGTACTCGTGACTGCTCACGCGACCATCGCTAGTCTGCAGTCTCTAGAGATTCATAGAGAAAATTATAAATAATTTCCAAGCTTTTTCTACACTCAACTAGAGACTCCATGTTCTCAGTTGTATTCTAAATATTTCAACTAGAAACTTTAGTTTGGCTTGATATCAAATAACTGACGGCAATTAAGAAGGACATTCCTAATGGAACTTATGCTCTACTTCGGAGACTAGAGAAATGCATTAGAAAACTTTGAAATGCATCAAAAAGTGAAAATTGAAAAGCTCAAACACTTCTCTTTCCCGCTAATATAAAATGCTCTACTAATAATATTGCAATAGTTTCCTAGTTGAAATTCTCTTCTAGTTGGCAGAGCATTTTCCCTGTTGGCTAACTAGAATCATATCTAAGCATTTTAAGGTCTTAAGATAACATAAAAGAATGTTTATAAATATATGAAAATATATAATGGGAAAATTGCAATTGCTTAAGTTAATTAAATAACTTGCGAATGCTAATTATTTCAGTTCACAATAAGAAATCTATTAGACAACTAGTAGATGAAACCGGCTTCCCAGATACTTTGATGAGGAGTTTTCAAATGCAATGCAACTGATGGAGTTTCCAAGTGCTGAGCATTCTGGAGCGCATTGTGGTTTTGCAAGTTAAGATAGCTAACCGCAGGTTAACATAAATCTCTAGGGAATTAAAGGTAGAAAAAGACTTCATAATGAGAATGCTATCAAATAACCCAATAGATAAACTCAGCCTTATAAGCAAAGCAAAGGAGAAGATGGAGATGATGAAGATGGTGGCTAAGGAGGAGAAGAATAAGGAGTAACTATCACATTTCATAAGATATCATGTCAAATGGGTGGCAATGTCTGCTGTCAGATTGAGGTTGAGGCTCTGTCTAAAAGTCTTCTCTGGTGGCGATTCTCGTTCTGGTTCTGATTCGACTTGTGGCGTAGATTGTTAGATTTCCCTAGACGTTGTTAATGCTTTGTTTTTTCTTTCTTTTTGAGGTTAACCGCGCTGCGAAATTGAAAAAAAAATATATATTTATATCAACTTGAAAAAGAAATTGAGAAAATATATAAGAAGAGAAAACAGAATGGAAGTGGGAATGGAAATGGAAATGGAAATGGAATGAAAAACTCAACCGCAATCAGATCTAAAACTAAATCTCATCATCAAGTCGATATCATCAGCGGGCTGGTTGTTGCAACTTCAGGTTGCAGCTGGCTATTTGGCCAGGGTTAATTGATTATCATGGCGTCCATGCCTCGTCCAGCTGCCACAATTTGCTGCATGCTGCATGCTGCATGCTGTTGGCTGCGTGTTGCAAAAGGCGCAAATGAAGATCAGCTTTGTTTCGGATCGCAAATGACAAGCGTCACGAGATCAAAGCATAAAGAAAAACCCAAATTAGAATTTACCAAAGATTTTTCCCCCTGCCTAACAAGCTGCTGCTGTTGCTGCTGTTGCTGCTGCTGTTGCTGCTGCTGTTGCTCTTGTTGCACATTGTGTGCTATTTTGGCCAGTTACGTATAGTGGTAGCAGACGTGACTGCAACTCCTTCGTGTTGCAGTTGCAACACCAAAAACAGGCCGGCAAATGGCTGGAAAATCAAGTGATTACTGTCTGGCATCACGAGTAATGAAACGTGACTCAAATCGCAGTTAAACACCCCAGCGACACACACACACACACACACTCACACACACACACGCAAGCGCCCAAATGCCAAAACAAAACGAGCTAAAACACGAGGCAAACAGCAATTAGAACAGTCCAAAAACAACTCCCAAGCAACAAGACCATAACAGGAGAAGAACACAGCAGAAGGAGAATGGGTTGGGGCAGCTGTGGCAGCATTGAGAGCTACATCATCAATGTCGTTGCATGTCAGCCATTTGGATAATGGCGACCATTTGCTGTGCACAGTGTCGAGTTGCTCTTGCTCCTGACAGTCAGAACAGGATGTTTTTCTGCTCTTTTCTTCCTCTCCCCCCTCCCTCTCCTCCTTCTCGTTCTCTTCCTCTTTTTGCTTAGGATGTGCAACAAGACACCAGCTACAAGACTTGACGTCTCTTCATGCCTGTATCTGTGTATCTCTGTCTCTGTCTCTCTGTGTGTGTGTGTGTGTGTGTGTGTGTCTCTGTGTTAGCCCAAAGGGCTACTTAGCCAGGTTAACAAGAGCAACTGTTGTTCTTTTGCCGCAGGACGTTAAACAGCGGGAACAGCGACAAGATTTCAGACCTTGCAGCTTAGGAATGCTAAGTTTAAAGTTAACAGCGAGTTGAGTGTATACAGTGTATACAGTGTATACAGAGTATACAGTACATGAGTCTAGCTATCAATTGATTGGGCTTAAGATTGCTGTTAGCGCTTAAGGATGCAGGCAAAAGAGCTCAGTGTACGCACTGCGAGATGCAATTCGAGATACATTTCAGACGTTGAACAAGATGCATTTGAGATCTAGAACAAGCTGCTCTATAAGCAGCTTGTCCCTAATGAACTTCTCTAGAATCAGTTGCTTTATAGAGATTTCTTCTATGAGAGTTCTCCTCCAGCTTATTAACTCTCTGATTGAAAACAGCTTTTTTCCTGCAAAGTTCTCTATAGCATTCTCTATCTAACACTCCGCTAAAACTTTGCTAATACTCCTCTCTTTAGAGAAGTACTTCATATTCAGCATCCTCATCACAAACTTCTCTAAATGAAACTGCTTTAGAACCAACCACTCTTTGAGAAACTGCTCTATAGTAAACTTCTCTATTTCAAGCTGCTTTCTAACGAACTTCTATACAGTTAAGTTCTCTATAGCAAGCCTCTTTATAGTGAACTTTCTTGTTAGCAACTTTTATCTATGAAAACAAATTTCCAATAAGAAATCTTTCAATCTTTAACTTTATAAGCTTCGCTAATTCAATCTACTCTATTCAAATCATGAATCATCTATAATGAACGATCTTACAAGGAGTAGATCGAACACTAAGCTAGCTGTAAATAAATAACTCTGAGAGAAGTTCTGTGAAGAACTTCTCTACAAGAATATTGTATAAATTATTCTCTCTCTTTGCTTCTCTATGTCTCGCCTTCCCAGCCCGTTTCCTTCCCCTGCAATTCTCTCTTCATTAAGTAAGTTCATCGCCCAAAGCTCAACTAACTCGACTAACTTCTAATTACTTTCAGTTAAAGCAAATAAAACTTAATTGCTACTCTCAGCTAGTTCTGTTTAGAAAGGCTCCACTGTAGTCATAGGGTTTTTAAGGCATAACTATAAATTACAGCTAATTTTAGGTTATGTTTGCTACTCACTAATTAGATCATTTTATGCAAACGTCGCACAGTCGAACAGTCGCACAGTCGAACAGTCGAACAGTCGCTGGTAACCGTTGGCATTTCGCTTGATTTATAATCGAAATAAAGCGAGTTTCACTTGTGGCGCATTCATTCGCCTGGAATCGAAACGCTATAAATGGTAATAACCCTGGACGATAGACCATATCCCATATACCATATCACATATACCATATCACATATCACATATCCATATCCGTTGTCTTTGCTTTGTCTGTGGCTCAACAAGAATTTGCATATGTTGCAGCCCAAAGTGAAGTTACGAGTAAGCAAATATTTCTTGGGGTCGCCAAAAAGGTTGGGGTCCGTTAGCAGCTATGCAAATCTATGTGCTGCACCAAGCCATGCCACGCCCAACGGGGCATAAGCATAGGCACACACGTGTGTTCGTTTCGCTCTGTTTACAGATGCAAAACTGACACTGCAACACCAGGCAAGTTTGCCACTTGGTAGGCAGCTAGGCGTAGAACCTTTTGGAGGCAGCTAAGATATCATCACACACACACAAACACAAACACACACATACACACATACATACACATACCTAGCTGGTGTTTAAAATATTTCACTTTTGGCCCTGGCCCTGCCGCCCACCGTTGCCAGAACAACAACAACAGCAGCAGCAGCAGCAGCCGCCGCTTTTGTTGCTGCCACAACAATGGGCACAGCTGAGTTCTGAGGATGATTTCTTGGACACCGACTCCAAGTCCAACTCTAACTCCAACTCCAACTCCAAGTCCGACTCCAACTCCAAGTTCAACTGCGACTGGGATTCTTTGGTAAACGGCAAACGGCAAAACGGCAAACGGCAAATGTAATTCATGGCATTAAAACACAAGGCAGAGGCCTCAAAATGGAAAATTGCCATGCATAACAATTTTTTTCTTTCTATGTTTTTTTTCTTCTTTTTCTTCACTTTTTTTCTCGTTTTCTTTTCTATTTTTTTTTTTTTTTTTTTCTTTTTTTTTTTTTTTTTATTATAAAGACTTGCAAAGTGCGCGCTAGAGGGCAGCAGGCGTAGCTGCAGGGTGGCCATGGCGGACTGGCGGGGGTGGGCGGTGGTAGGCAGGAGGTTTAACAATTTATGCGAAACGAACGCAATTCTGTTCGAGATATCAAAAAGTTTCCATGAAACTCGGTTCGGCCTGTGTTACGATACAAGATCAAGCGAGCTGATTATGTGTTGAACATCGTTAGGTTTGTCGGATTTACCTTTTATAAAGTCCAGTCGCCGTTAGATTAGACACAACACACAACACACCATACACACAGCGGACGGAGCAACTTCAGCCAAAGCAGCTGCCTGCTAAAACTAGCTATTTGTAGCTGTAGCTAAAGCAAAAGATAGCTAAAGTTCTAATTCTAAAGCACAAGCTATTTATTCAGAATTAATTGCACCTTGTTTATCGATATATTATCGATTTGAAAATCATTTTGAATTAATTTTATTTTCTTATCGTTGCAATATTGATTTGCAAATTATTTAGAAATTACTTTAGTTAGTTATCGATAACTGATCAATTTCGATAATAATGCCCATCGATAACTAAACAGTTGTATACATTTAATAACACATTTTATTTTAGATAATTTAATATTCTCATTTTGAGTTATTGGTTTAGGTTATCGATAACAGATTAATTTCAATATGGCTGAACGATAACACATTAACAGAGATTATGTAACAGAAATATCGATTTTCACAAGCATTCATTTATAAAAATAAATCGGCAACACTGTGTTGCTTATCGATAAATCGATACTTTTTCTAATTAAATAGCGATCATTTGCTAATAAAAAACCCGTCAACTTGCCAACTCTCTCTCTCTCAACTTTTGCCACAAATAAAGGCGAAAAACGGCCAAAAATGCTAAATTAGCTGTAAACAAAAAACAGATTTGCAACACTGAGAAAAAAGCGTAGTGAGTTTTAGTTGTAGTTTTAGCGTTGCATATATTGCTCTCAATTGTGGATTCCAATTAAGTGATCGCGTCGGCTCATCAACTCAACCCATCCCAGGGCAAACTCAACTCGGCAGATGAACCGATCAACGGATCAGAGCAGCTGCAGCATCAGCAACAGCAACAACAGCAACAACAGCAAGAACAACAGCATGAGCATCAATGTCAGCTTCTGGCCATGGTAGCATCAAGCTCTGCTGTGTGTTGGCTGACTGCCCAATTCAATTAACTTTCACTGCGCGCAGGCAGCTCCATTATGATTCTGGGCAAGCAACAAGCTGCCACTACCAACTGCTTCACGTTGGAGCTTATCTTGAGTCTTTGCGTCTGCAGCACGTTTGAAGCGGGCCGCGCCGCAAGGAACTGCTCTAATATCGCTCTGGTACGTGTCGTGTGTCATTAAGTAACGGTAATTTACCACAACACCGACGCGCGATACGCGATACGCGGTATGCGATGGGTTAACCTAAAGTACATAGCATAATCGAGGCAGCCCCTGGGCCAACTTCATGGAGGGTTTTAGATGGATGCGGGTTTTTAGCCTCCATTTCATGCTCATGCTTTTATTATGCCAATTTGCTGTTGTTTTCCATTTTATGAGCTTATTACAAAAAAAAAAAAAAACAAGTGAAAAAAAAGAAACTGAAGAAGACACCAGAACGCAAAAGGTAAAAAACTAAACAAAAGACTTAAGCGACAAACGCGACGGCAAAGCCTTAGATTCTGCTTGCTCTGCTTCTTACGCCATTTTAATGAGTAACAGCAATTTCCCTTCACAATCTATGATAGTTTCTTTATACATATATATATATGTATATATATATATTCTACTTCATTTTAGATTTTCCTTTAGATTTTCCACATTTGTTTCCCTTCTTGTTTCTTGAATTTTACTAACCACAACTTTTGCTTTTACTTTCAGATTCTACAACGAAAGCAAATCTTAAGCGGACAACAACAAAATGTAAGTTTCTTAAAAAATAGATAAATAAACATATACATATGATAAGTGAGTGCTAGACTAGCTGCTACCCTGTAAGAGGTATTAAGAGAGCAAAAGATGCAAAAAAAAATGGGTATCTGATATTGATTCTAAGGTTGATGCAGATCGAGATGGATTGTATGCTTAACTGTTGTAGGTTAGAGTGTAGCTTCCTTTACCACCTAGCAGACCCTCTGCCATACATTCTCATCAAGCGCTAAGCGAAAGAGAGAGAGAGAGAGAGAAAGAGAGAGAGAACAAGAAAAGATTGATTATGCTTTTGGCGTTCTTAGATTTCATTTTCATTCAGTTTTGATTTGCGGCTGTCACAATGAATTGTTAAACAATTCGTAAATTATACACAATATATATAAGCATAAAAAATATTTGAGGAACTTGTTGTTGTTGTTGTTATTGTTGGCTGGGCGCGTTTTGGCCATAAAAGCTGTGAAAGCATGGGAAAACGTTATAAAAACGATCAACAAACCAAAAAATATAAGCAAATAAACTATGCAAAACTTTATGAGAGATGGGGAGCGGAGAGAGTGACAGAGTGCTGGGGGGGGGGTGGGGGAGGAGGGACTGTATTGGCCATTAGCTGCGACACGACTGCTGCTGTTGTTAGCGGTGCTGGAGCTGTAGCTGGAGCTAAAGTTGGTTCTATAGACGAGACTTCGCTTTCACCGAAATCATTTTATTTATTGAATTCTGTGCATGTCGAGCACGTTTGCACGAAACAACGGACAGACCGGACAGACCGGACGGACGGACGATGGAACTTTGAGGCAATGCGACATTTGGAACATGTACGCGAATATGTGTAGGAAAAAGTCGCGATTGTCAAGCAGGAACAACAGCAGCAGCAGCAGCAACAACAACAACCAAAGTGCTAAATAAAACTAAAGTCGGGAGGCAGGGAAAGAGACAAGGAGAAGGGGAAATGGACATATGACAACGGCCCAGCACATGTTGGCATGCCAATGAATTTTAGCCACGATCCCGTAGCAAAATGTTGTTGCCACTGCCAAACCCCCCTAATCCCCCCCCCCCCACTCACCACATTCAACTCCCTGTCTACCGCTTACCGCCCTCGAGCCTGAGTGGCATGTGAATGAGACGGCATCGAAGTAAAATTGTTAAAGAGTTTAGTTTCGTGTGCTTTAGTTGTTTTTCTTGTTGTTGGCCAGAAATTGTCTTAGGTCGTGCCAGCAACGAGGCGCATTATAAAAATGCACAACAACCAACAGCAAGAACAACTTGGCCCTATGAAAATGAAAATGAAAAATTCCCAATAGATGTGGAAAAGCCAGAAGACAGAAGACGGAAGAAACCTTTTGACAGCGCACGTCGCGCTCAATTGGCAGCCAGAGCAAAGAGAAAGAGAGGGAGATACAGCGCCAGAGAGAGAGGGAGAGAGAGAGAGAGAATGCGTGAGAGACATACATATGTATGTGCTCCACATTAAGAACAACAACAACAACAACGACAACAAGTTCAAGCGACAAATTCACCAAAAACAAAAGAAAGAAAATCAAATGAAAACTTCAAGAAATGTCAAAGTGAAAATCAGAGCAAAGCGCAAACAGTTGGCTTTAATGATAGGCAGACTGCAGAGGGGTGGGTGAAGTGCAGCGAGGGAAGGTGAGGGGGGTTGGGGGGGGGGGGGTACAGAGCAAAGCAGAGCAAATCGTTAAGCTGACTGAACAAGTCGAATGACCGCAATTGGGCTGTAAAAATAAGCGTAGAAATAACATTTAACTGTCGCCGCGAGCTTCTAAAAGGAGTTTCTCCAATTGAAAGTAATCGATTTAATCGATAAATTTAAGAGTTTGAGCTATTAACATGTCAACATTTACACAGATAATTGATTTAAGGCAAACACTCAATAATTATAGCTAAGAACAGCATTTACAGTGTTATACATCATTTCTTTGCATATGTGGCCATGGAAATGTTATCGATAAATGCTGAAAGTGAACATAAATATAAATTGATGTTCAAAAATAATTTTTAAGCTTACACTTCGATAACTTATGTAATCTTCTTTTAAGTGCTACAGCAATTCGTTGATTAATCGTAAATTTAATGTTATCGATAAATATAAAAAAGAAACATAAATAAGAAAATTTTAAAAAGTTATTATAAATTTTAGTGGAAAAAAAATTAAAATCATTTAAGGTAATTTACAAATTATCGATAGACCTATCGAAACGCAAAGTGTTCAAAATCGATCAAAATCAAGAAGGCTTGGGATGAAGAGAACCTTCTTAGAGTTGAGTAAGCATTAGTCAAAAGAAATGTGCTAACCATGTGCAAGTTTTAACAGCTTATCGATTAAAACGGCAATTGTCATGCATAGGAGTCACTAAATTTATCGGTAAACGCCTGCACATCGCTAACATGTATTTGATCGCCCCCACAGTTGACCGCAAAAACTCATTTAGTGACGGGCTGACAAGAGAAAGAGGCGAGAGAGAGAGTGAGGGAGAGGGAGAGAGAGATGAAATGATAGAGGGAGATGGAGAATGCAACGTGTTGCACGTTGAAACTGGTTTGATTTGTCGGCCAAGACCAAAGCTGAAGTCAAAGCCAAATGGCGTCAAATGAGCCGCCCGCCTCGAAAGAAGCCAAAAAAAAAAAACTCAGTTCGCTGTATTCAGCCAGCTGATGTCTGACCCACAAGCATTTCGAGTGGAGAATTTGCATGCCCCGCCGTGGCGCAGACCGTTAAGAGTTGCTGCAACTAAATCTTTTGACAATCAAGTACACAGTATGTGTGTGTGTGTGTGTGTGTGTGTGTGTGTGTGTATGGGACTTGGCCCACTTTGCGATGTGATGTGACCGCATTTGCAGCTCATTGTTGATGTTGTTGTTGCTGTTGCTGATGTTGTTGTTGTTGTTGTTCTTGTTGTTGCTGTTGCTGTGGTGCAACAGTTGCCACTCTGCAACGTCAACAACTTCTAATCGATGCAACTGCCACATGCTGTCAATAAAAAGAGAAAGAGCTGAGGAAAGCGGCAGCACAGCCAACGCACTTTCTCAGCTTGACACCTGCGTCTGGGCCCAAATACCAACTGGGCCAAGTGCCAACTTACATATCGCTCAATTTATCGATAAATGTCATCGTTAGACATCGAACGTAAATGTACATTTTATTTTCTGTCTAGAAAATATTACAAATTGTTAAATTACAAGAAATGTTTAAAGTGTAATCCTTGAAAGTTGCTGCAAGCACTGAAAGTTGTTGGCTTTGAATTAATGTTGAATAACTGTTAAGTATTGCTAAGGAAACATGAATCTTTGATGGTTAATAAAGAAATTTAAATATGTAGATAGTTGTGGCATTGATTGATCTTCGAATGCTGAAGCCAAATTGCTTAAGAGTATTATAGATTAATCTTGAAAAGTTTGCGAAAGCAGAAGAAGAGCGAAATAGAAAAATACTTTAAATTTGCTGAGAGGCAGCAAAAGTATATTGTCGTTGAAGCTTTACTAAGTCTGGACTAAGTCTTTGAATAGAAATGATTGCTTGAAAGCTGCTGAAAAGCTGGTGAAGAACATAATGGAGAAAATTGTTGGAAAAGTCTTTGAAATGTATAAATTATTGATGGGCGCACAAATATAATGCAAAGAACTTGGCAGTCAGCTAAAAGTTGCTGAAGATTTGCAGCTTAAGCTGTAAGAAATAGAAGAATTGCTAGCACTTAAAGAAGAAGAAGAGCTGCTAAAGTCGATTGTCAATTGGATTATTCTTGAAAAATTGCTAAAAAAAAAAAAAAATATAAAAAATTATAAAAATAGAGACTAAAAATTTAATGGAATTTTGCACAAAGTTGGCTTCAATTGTTGATTGCAAAATGGAAAGTGGAAATGGCCAAAGTGCAGAGATTCCAATGGGAATCTGGCAACGACTGTTGATGGGGTGCGTCATTAAGATGCAACAAGGCGGCATCACATCACGAGCGTTGAGCAAACAAAATGCTAAATGCATTAGCATTCAACTTGATCAAATCAACATGATGATGATGCCAAGATGATGATGATGTAGATGATGCAGATGATGAAGCTGAGTCTAATGACAGGCCCTGTAAGTCGCGTTCGTCCACTTATTTCTTTGGCAGCAGCAACAGTTGCCGCTGTTGCCGTTGTTGTTGCTGCTACGTGCGTAGCATTTGGCGATGACTGTTGCGGATTATGTGGCGACCTTTGTGAGCCGCCCCAGTCAATGCAGCAATAACAACAACAATCGAGAGATAGATAGACAGGCGGAGACAGACAGCATGAAGGGGCAACCATTTCTGTGCACAATTCAAATCGAAAAGCATTTCAATGTGCCCCATTGTGATGGGCAATCGGGGGCAGACCGACAACAACAACAGCAGCGGCAACAGCTTTAACTACAGCTACAACAACAACTGTTTCTATCGCTTTGCCGATCGGCTGTCTGCTCTTAACTTGGCTAAGAAGGCGACGGCAACTGAGTTATGCAGTCATTTCTCAAAGATCTTCAGTTGTTGTTGCTGCTGCTGCTGCTGCTGCTGTTGCTGTTGTTGCTGCTGCTGTTGTTGCTGTGTGCTTGATTTCCGTTTCTTATTGTTGTTGCTGTATTCTAACGCTTATCTCAGACTGTTAACCAGGTCAACTAACGGCAACGGCCGCAAGCTGTTAAAGCCAACTTAAACAAATAACACTCATTCATTCAGACTCGTAATCTCTATCACCCGCTCATGCGCTCTCTCTCTCTCACACTCTCTCTGTCTCTCGCACGCTGCCGTTAGCTTTTAGCCCGCATCTGTTGCCAAGTTCTCAGCTGCCTCTCACTCTATTCTATTGGCCTCTCTGTCACTCGTGTAATTTACGCACACATTACGAGCAAATTCAATTCTCTTATTGGTTTTTCCAGCTTTCTTTCAATTACAGCAGCTAGATAAGGGGAAGAGAATTGGAGAGAAAGGGAGAGAATGGAGAGAGAGAGAGAGAGAGAGAGAGAGAGAGAGAGAGAGAGAGATGGAGAGAGCTAGAGAGTGGCAAAGCGGGCACAAGCTGCGGTTTCATTTTATTGATAATGCCAAATAATTGTTACAAATGCGCGTAATTTCTTTTCAGCAAAAACGAATTGGCCAGCTTTCTAAGCCGATTTGCCTAATGGCCCAAACAGTTAGGGTCCCAACAACAACAGCAACAACAACAACAACAATGGCAGCAACGACAATTGGTACTTTTCAGGTGCCAACTGGCGCAGTGGTTGCCATTAAAAGCAAAGGTCCCCCCCTCTCTCTCTCTCTCTCTCTGTGTCTCTGTGTCTCTCTTTAGGTTCCACTCGCTGCCTGCCCTCAGTTCATCTTCTCTTGGCCATTAACCAGCTAATAGCTGCTTAATGAAGCCGCCGCAGCAGCAGCAGCGGCAATTTCCATTTGATTGCAATAAATTATAAGCAACAGCAACAGCAACAGAAACTGCGGCAACAGTTGGCCATCAAAACATTTGGCATGCAAAAAATGGTAACAAAACAAAACAAAACAAAAAAATGCTGTACAAATCAGCGCAAGTTTGTTGCCTAAGTCTTTCGTGTTGCTGCCGCTCTGCTGCTGCAACGGGCAACGGGCAACAGGCAACGGCAACTGCCACTGCAACTCCAAGTGCAACTGCAGCTGCTGCTGCTGCTGCTGCTGCTGCTGCTGTGTTGTTATTAATGTTTGAGCAAACACATTGCCAATGACAACAGTGTTGCCATCAATCATGCCCCAGCTTGTTGCACACGTGCTGATACCCTATAAAATATCAAAGAATAGTACCAGACACTATGGCCACATGCTGTGAGGCGCAGCTGCTACTGTTACTACTCTTGTTAGTACTATTGCTGCTGCTACTATTCTTGTTGCTACTATTCTTCTTACTACTCTTAGCTTTACACAACTACTATATTTTGCAATACTACTAATGCTGCTACTATTGCTACGACTATTACTATTTCTATTGCTACTTAATTTGCTACTACTATTACTATTGCTATTACTACTCAATTTGCTACTACTATTGCTACTACTATTTCTATTGTTGTTACTACTTAATTTGCTACTACTATTACTATTGCTATTACTACTTAATTTGCTGCTACTATTGCTACTACTATTTCTATTGTTATTACTACTTAATTTGCTACTACTATTACTATTGCTATTTCTACTTAATTTGCTGCTACTATTGCTACTACTATTTCTATTGTTATTACTACTTAATTTACTACTACTATTTCTCTTGTTATTACTACTTAATTTGCTGCTACTATTGCTACTACTATTACTATTGCTATTTCTACTTAATTTGCTACTACTATTTCTATTGCTATTGCTACTTAATTTGCTGCTACTATTGTTACTCTTGCTACTAGCACTACCAATGCTAATGCAACTATTACTTCTACTAATGCTCTTCTTGCTACTCTTTTAATTTCTACTACAAGTAGTAACTTCGTAACTATTACTTTTCTACTGCTCTTATTACAATTTCAATTGCTAATACTACAATTATCACTACTAGTTCTTATACTCCTACACACTAGCTACTATTACTCTTGCAGCCACTCATACCCATTTTACTACTACTGCTAATGCTATTCCTCTTCCTCTTACTACGTCTTTTGCTGGGAAAAGTAAAATTGTTGCTCTACTATACTACTAAATTGATGTTCTGAACATTCCAATAACAATAAATTACAAATGCATGTCAAAACTGAAATGTTTTCATGTTTTTGTTAATTTCAGTTGTTTTATGTCTTATTTCTATATGTACATTTACTTTGTGAACTCTTCTTCTGATTCTTTTCATTATTAAAACAAAGTACAAAGAATTAAACGATCTAAATACTCTTTATCTACTGCTATGCCAAGTTGTATGCTTAACAATATTAATGCTACTATTATTGTTGCTGCTCTTACTACTTATATTTCCATCTCAATTCCTATTGCCAATTGGCAATGTCGCTGCTATTATGCCAGCATAATAATGACAGGGTATCTGCTAGTCGTGCCAAGTGCAGGCATTCGTTGAAGCTGTCGTTCCCTCAATGCGGTTGCGTGCCGCATTTAAGCTTTAAATGAAAAGTATTTGCTGTGCCTGTGCATGTGTGAGGAGGGTGTGTGTGTGTGTGTGTTGTGTGTGTGTGTTGTGTGTGTGTAAAATGCCATAAAAATCACACACAACATAATTCTTAACAAACACAGCGAAAACACAGCAGAAAACATGCACAATCATTCAGCATGCAACATGGCATTCCATTCCGTTCGCCAGTTGCAGCGTCACGTGCGGCCGCTACCTCCTGCCCCATTGCGAGCAGCACCACCTCCGCCAACCCCTTCCGCCAGTGTGATGCTCCTCCATCCCACTCCCTCAATGTTGGCAATGTCCTGCTGTGGTTTAATTAAATGCTGGTTTTTAAAATTGCAACTGCAAAATGAGCCACAATGGGCCACTTATGAGCACACACACAGGCACACACACACACACACACACACACACATAGAGAGAACTCGCAAGTGGTCGCATTTGCTTATCGAGCCGGTTGTTGTTGCTGTTGTCGTTTGGTTGTGGCATGTTGCCATGTAGCAAGCAAATTGGTCATCTTCATGTGGCATCTTTAGCAATGCCTCTTGCTGTTGCAACAACAACAACAGTAACAACAGCAACAACTACTGTTGTTGCTGGCGCATTCAATTATTTCCATGTCCTGATTGTCTTGTCGTGCGGCCAGCGCGAGTTTTGCATTTAAAAATAGGCCGGCACAACTTTAAATTCCACAATTTTTAATGAGCTGCCTGCAGTACCTCCCCCTCCCTTCTAAACCCTCCACCCATCACCCTCTTCTCTCTAGCTCTATCCCGAACTCTCTGCTCTCTGCTGTAGCGCCAGCAACAGTTGCAGCTGGTAAAGTGTCAGGCGTGTTGTAATGAGCGATGCCTTGGCTAAAAATACAACAAGTGAAGAACAGCACAACAATTCAACAAGCTGATAAGATAACACACAATCACACACACAGTCACACACACAGTCACACACACACACACACACACACACTAGTCACTTTTATGTAGAGGCAACAAGCTGTGTCATGTTCATTCGAGCAACATCTTGAGTTATTCACACTTTACACGTCTTCGCAATTATGAATACTTCTTATGAATACAACCATTCGCACATTGCAGCACAATTAACAGAGCTTTAAAGCTCTTCTAAGTGTATGTGCAGCATTAACTGGCTGCATACCAATGCAAGCGAAGCTTTAAGCACAACTGCTGAGCAACTAAAGCTTTAATGTGCTTGCCCACAGTATAAAGCATTCATTTGCTTAATTAAAGTTCAAATCGATGATTTGATCACTTTTCAATTCAAATAGTTTCACATTGATCGCTTAGTGCTTTAATGTGATTTGTAATTTGTAATTTGTTATAATTTAATCACAAGTTTAAAGCTTTTCATGTCATTTGTTGTTGTTTGTTGTTACTTTAGATGCTTTAACTGCTTTCAATTCGTTGAACTATAGTTGATAACTTAACTGGGCTTTCAATTCTCCAAGAGACTTTAATGTGCTTTTGTAAGAAGAAGTAGTAGAAAGAGACACAGACAGAGAGAGAGAGAGATGGAGAGAGAGAGAGTGTGTGTGTCAGTGCCATGATATAGAGGGTCAACATTTTGCAATTAATTGTAATTTCTTAGCGCATTGAAGCCGCATCATCATCAACATAATTGCCATAAATCATGCAACGCTGCACTTGCCACACTGTGAACTGGCCAAGAGCTCTTCTCTCTATCGCTATCCGCCACATTCCGCGACTCAAATGCGCTCTAATGACTCCTGTTCTTTGTCGAAGACAAAGCTGAAGTTGCAGCTGAAGCTGAAGCTGAAACTGAAGCTGAAGTTGCAGCTCTCTGCAGCTAATGGCTTTGCTTTCGCATAACTTCCGCATCTGGAGCTGCTGCTTGGCGTTGCAGTTGCAGCATGGAAGTTGTTTGCTGCTTCGTGCCGCTGAGTTGGCTGTCTGTTGACTGCTTCCAGGAAAGCGGCCCACACAGCTGATTGAAATCGAATTGCCAAACATGAGCCACACAATTGAACGATCGATTGAGCTGCTTCCACTCCCACTAGCTCTCGCTCTCGCTCTCTCTCCCTCTCTTCTGTCCCTTCTCTCTCTCTCTCTCTCTGTGCTCTTGTCTCTGTCTTTATTGCCTTGGCAGCTGCATTTGCATGAAGAATTTATGAAATGTGGCGCAGTGTGTGACCTGAGCGTACATCTTGCCCCAAGTACTGGCTCCTCTCCAATCTCAACTCATGTTTATGGCGTGGGCAAACACCACACCCCGTTTCCACATTTTGGTTGCCCGCATATCTGGCAACTGCATCGGCCGCTGTGAGCAAGAGGGGAGAGCGGCAAGCGAACGCTGCACTTTCAAATATGTTGTGCTGCCCAGCCCTGCTGCTTGCTGCTTGCTGCCCCCTTCTACCCACCCCCCCCCACACACACCCCTCCCTTGCTGTGTTCCCCTACCTTTTTCCTGCTGTTTGCTGAACAACCTTGAGGCAGTCCAACTGCAGAGTTAGAGTCGGAGTTGGAGTTGGATTTGGAGTCGAAGTCGAAGTCGATGTCGATGTTGGGAAACTGCGCTTGGCCAGCGCTCGTATCGGACTATCATGTGATATCGCTGCGTTCAACTTGTTATGCAATAAATTTCCGGTTCTAAAGCACACAACAACAACAACAACAACAGCAAACATAAAATACTTGCAACATATAAAACTTTGGTCAAACGAGGCAATAATCCGGTCACCTTTCTCTTCCAACTCCTTCTGCTCTCTCTGCTTCCTCTGCTCCTCCGCTGCTTCCCATGTTATACACCCCATATTGCTACCCATGCTCCCCCCTGCTCCCCCTGCTCCTCATCTTGCTAATATTTCCAGCCACCTGCCCCTCTCCGCTGTTGCTTTCGTTGCACAAGTTGTGTTCCATTTTCGTTTTGCTTTTTGGCGTTAAATGCGCAACGAATGCAACGCGACGCAACTTGCAACTGGGCAACTTGCAACACCTGTGGCACATCCCTGACAAGCAGTCAGCCTGATTTTGTTTCTGTTTCTGTTACTGTTACTGTTACTGTTTCAATCATATCGCAGGCAATTCACGCCGATCACATGAATCAGGCATAAAGTGGCATGAACAGCTGCATGCCCCAACTCGTTCCTCTGCATGATGTTCACTTTAAGTGGGTGTCAACTTTACAAATTTAATTTACATTTAATAGCGCACACACACAACACACACACACACACACACACAGTGCACTTCTATGCTGCTTGCTACTGCTGCCTTGACAGAACAAGTTTGTGTTCTAAGTCATTTGTTTTATGCACACACACACACACACACACACACACACACACACACATGGCCAGCATTTGTCCCAAAACAGTTTGCCACTCAACTTTCGCAACTCGTTTCAACCAAATGCTTGCCACCATTTGTTGCAATCGCATTTCAAATGGACTTCACAACGTTTCTTAAGAAAAAACAAATATTAATTTTACTATAAAAACTTGTTGTGGCTCAGTTATGACAAGTAATTGTAATGAAATATTTTGTAGCTGATCAAGTTTATAAAGCTTTAAGCTTTAATTTACTTCATGCGTAAAAGCAAATAAGGCAACTTAATGTCCCTGACAATTTGAAAGAATAATAAGTAAATGAATAAAGTAACTTCCATTAATAATAGAGTGAACATAGGGAACGACTCCTATTTACCCCCTTTGACTGAATAATTGGACTATGATAAGTCTATCAAACACAAAGCTGCACATTCAAAATCAAATTGAAATTGAAAAACACACCATAATTTACTTAATTATCTATATAAGCTCATTATGTATTTTATTAAACCTTTTACTAACGTATAGACAAATCTCTTTGCGCTTTCTTCAACTTTTCCCAATTGTATTTTATTAAAACTGTTAGATTTATTTACTATATAATGCACACATAATGTAATACAATATGCATTACAGTTTTTAACTGAAAGTATTGTTTAGGTATTGGCCAACATTTATGGCCATTGAAAATTTGCAAATGCAATTTTCCAGCTTTTCGCAACTCTGCCACTGGCAAAGTCACAGCCTTGGCTTCCATTTTGCGGGCTGTCAAACAACATCAATGCTAATGCTAATGCAATTTGCTAGTCATTATATTGTCTTTTCGTTTTGTGGCACAAGCAGCTCCGTCCTTCCCCCTCCCGCTGCCCGCATTGCAATGCAAGCAACTGCCAAGAATTTTTAACTCTCTGCATGGCATTTAATTTGCTTAAAGTGTTTTGCACTGAATTTTTCTTATGATTCAAGTAAGTTCAACTGCTGCCACAACTACTCAAACACACACACACACACACACACGCACTCCTGTGTAAGGAGGGGGGAAGGGGGAACTGCGGCAGAGTTAGGAATCTGTTGCCATTAGACGAAGGCCGCTTCGTGTTGGGGCGCTTCCTTTTTTTCTCTTCTCTTCGTTTCTTTGCTTTGCTTGCTATTAATTATAATTTTTAATACTTTCACACACACACACACACACACTGATTGAGTTTGAGTACATGTGTGTGTGTGTGTGTGTGTGTGTGTTGTTTGCAGCTGGCTATTGTGGCAGCTCCTCAGGTGTTGCCTTGCCTTGACATCATGAGTTTGCTCCATTGTTCGATAGCAATTATTGCATCGCACTTCTATTGCTAAACTGGGGGACTGGGAACTGGGAACTGGGGCTCATCGAGTCACGCATATACGCACGCACAAGCAGACGCATAGATGGGGGCCATGCATGTTGCATGTTGTATGATTGTGGCAGGTGCATCAACTTGCGACGGTTGCACGTTGCGCATCTTTAAACTGCGATGATTGAAAATTGCATAATTGCAGCAAGGCAGATAAAGACACAGCGAAAGAGAGCGAGAGCCGAGAGAGAGGGAAGAGAGTGAAAGAAAGACAAGCTGAGAGAGAGAGAGAGAGAGAGCGAGAGAGAGACTCACACTCATTCACTTAGAGACACTCGCGTGTTGTGACAACAAATTGCAAATATATGAATAGACCTCCATTTCCGCCGTTGATCGAGTGGACAAAGCAACAGAGACAGAGACAGAGACAGAGACAGAGACAGGCAGACAGACAGAGATAGAGAGGCAAGACCAAAGCTGTAAGGCCAGACATCCGTTTTGAGTGCCGCACAACACTCACACACGACATTCATGAGTGTGCCTACAGCACAGTGTGCATGTCCCATGTGCTGCGAGTGTTGCAAGTGTTGAGAACTTACAGAACGAGAGATAAGAATAGAGCTAGTGCCAGCGTGAGCGACTGAAAGAGATAGACAGCAAAGGCAAAGGAAGTGTGAAAAATCAGACGATTCAGTAAGATCTCTTTGCGATTTGTTGAAGAGTTTTGTTTGTGCTCCGATGAGAATGAACAGAGATCGATTAAAATGCCAAGCGCTACAGCATTTGTTTATAAACAAGCGAAAGCTTTAACAATTGCTAATTGTTCATGCATAATTAGAATTAAATATAATTTAGAAATCATTGATTTCTTATAGAAAAACTAATAATTTTAAAGTTTAAACTTCGAATTTCGTTTTTGATTATTTTCCAACTATTTCTTACATTTATTTATCTATTATCTGTTATTTATACAAATATCTATAATTATCTATAAATATTTTATAGTTTATATTTTGATTCAACATATTTAATAACTTTCAATAATGCACAATTGATGCAGAAACTCTTAAATTATGAATTTCTAACTAAGCTTCAACCTAACCTCACAAAAGTGCAGCAATTGCAAGAAGCCGCAAATTGATATCAAGTAATTATTATTATTTCAACATATTTTATATTTGCCAATGCTTAACAATTGATTTTGAATTATAATTAAGCTCTTGAGCTCTTCATTTCTGCACTTGAGTGCACTAAGCTTCAACCTAACCTCACAAAATGGCACAAAGTCTGAAATTGAATATAATTGTCAAGCAGTTAAATATGTATTTTACTTGTAAATAGTTCAACTCTCATTTAGTCACTTTCAATGGCTTTCCAGCGCTTTTCTTCGTAGAAAACCTGTCTCAACGTGCCTCAACTTAACCTCACAAAAATTGCAATAATTATGAAAATAACTGTCACTGAGACTAATTAAAACTGGAACCACATTTGTGAAAGATCTTTCGCCTTTCTACTGGGGCTCTAACAATGCAGAGAGAAAATAAACAAAAAAAGAGAAAGAAGGCAACAAAGAAGGAGAGAAGGAAGAAGAGAAAGAAAGAAAAGAAAAAGAAAAAATAAAACTTGCTGTAAATGAGAAAAAAAGTTGCCGTTGGCCATTGATGAAGTTTCTTTTGACTTCTTTTTCTTCTATTTTTTGTTGTTGTTGTAAATTTTGATGGTTTGATAGTCGTATTCGTTTCATTCATTCGCCTTATTCATTTCATTTTAATTGAGTTAATTGCATATTATTACTTTCACTGTTTAGCTTTGAATTTGTGTTTTTTCTTTGTTTTTTTTTTTTTTTTTTTGTCACAGTTATTTTTGAATTCTTCTTATCTTTCTTTTGTTTGTTTCGTTCTGGTTTTGTTTGTTACGCTTTCGTGCATAAATTTATGTTTATTATCATATTGTGTCTGCTATTTGATGGTGGTGTGTGTAAGCGCGGTGGGGGGGGGAGTTATTTTCTCTCTAACGGAGTGACCTTTTGAAGGTTTTCTCTTCTTCACAACTTGTTCTGCTTCTTGATGTACTTTTCAGCTTGTTCTTCTTGTTCTAATGCCTATGCTGCCTATGTGTTCAAGTGATCTGTGAATCTACCTTCCCCCCCCCACACACACACACCCCCCTCACTCCCTTTGTAGTTAGCCATCCTTCCCTGGCCTGGCATGGCATTCACTTGCTCAGTTCCCTCGTAATTAGAGCCCGTACGCGAAGAGGAAGTAAACGTGCCTAATGATAACCTTTAGCTCGTTTCCCAGTTGCCATCTACAGGGCGCCCAAAGCCAAAGCCAAAGCCAAAGCATCAGCACCAACTCCAACTCCAACTCTGAACCAAAACGAAAGCAGACCCAGTATAACTATCCTCATAGCCGGCAACCGGCAACAGACAACAGACAACAGACAACCGACAAGCGACAACCTTACCAAGAACCATACCAAGACCGCGATCATACATCTACCTACTCCACTCCACCCCAGTCCAACTGTGATGGGGGAGGGGGGGATTGGTAGGGCAAGCGTACAATTTTCATGATTGCTAGTTACCCAGCCCAGCGCTGCATCATCCATCTAACTAAGTACGCGCCACTGACCAGCGCGACCAGCGATCCCATTCCAAAGATCTTTAGAGACCCCCTCCCCCGAAGGAATGTGATGAGTACACTAAAGCACTCACTATACACTCATACACTCGTACACTCGCACACTCGCACACTCGCACATACGCACACACTCATATTCATACTGCACTCAATTTTCTTTAACTTTACCCTTACAGCAAGGCATAGTATCTTCATTTTAGCAGCCAAACTGCAACATCACCTGAACTTGACCTATTGTAACTCAGCTCTCAACACAGTTACTTTGCTGCAATTTGTTGCAATTGTGTCTTTCGGCGAGTAGCTAAACATATATTGAATTGAGTCAGATCGGTTAACTATATCCTATAGCTGGCATGAGGCATTTGCTTAAGAAAACTCTCCTTGTTTCTGGAGTTAACACAAGCTAACTTAGCAAGTATAATCTAAAGCTTGTTTTATATATAGAATAAGTGCAGGTAGTATGATAACACTTGCTGGGCGGATTGAGAAAACTTGAGAAACTTGTTTTAATTCAGAGTTAGTCTAAACACGATGAGTTTGAAGATGGAAATTGAATGCAGTTCTATAAAGTTGAAGCAATATATAGATAGATAGATAGATAGATAAATTGATAGATAGATGGATGAATAGATAGATTAATAGATAGATAGGTAGATAGGTAGATAGTTAGATATAGACAGATAGATAGATAGAGAGATAGATAGATATATAGACAGATAGATAGATAGATAGATAGTTAGACAGATAGATAGATAGGTAGATGAATAGATATATAGATAGATAGTTAGATAAGTAGATAGATAGATAGGAATATATATAGGCATGTATATATATATACATATATAGGTAGAATCCATTGAAAGTGAACCAAATCTTTCTTTAAGTTTCTGTAAAACTTCTCTGTCTTTCATAAAGAAAACTCTATAGCAGAGACTTCAAAAGGAATGAAGAGACTATATGCGTTATATTATATAAATATATATTATATTTAAATGACTACTTGTAGCATGAAACATATGATGATGTATGATATGATATGATATGATATATGATGTAGTTTATATTAATTTTTGATTCGACAAGTTGATCGATGAAAGCTGCAAAAGGAAGTGAAATTGTAATGCTGGATAAAGAAGATATATATATGTATATATACTAAGATATAGACTGTATATACATCAGTAGCACTGTAGCACATGGAGCACATATAATAGAAGTTGCAAACGTTTCACAGTTTCATCTGGTTGCACTTAGCTGCGGCAGTTGCAATGTGTTGCAGCTTGCATTGATTGAGTGCCGTGGGTTTGTAGTTAACGCCCACATGGTTTTGGATATGGGCAATTCTTGCAACACACACACACACACACACACACACACACACACACATGCAATTGCAGATTTAGTTTTGGGAAGCTGCAATTGCAACTGCAACTGGGCGCCATATGAATGTGTGAATTGTTTGCTGCCCTCAGCTGGCATTTCCTGTTAGCCAGCGGCAACACTTAGCAGCTGATATTCAGCAGCAGTGGCAATTACGCTTGCAATTGCAACAGCAACAGCACCAGCAACTGCAACTGCAACAGTCAAAGAAACAGAAACAGAAACAGAAACAGAAACAGAAAATGCAGCCTCATCATTGTCGGACTGGGTTTGTAAATTAGAAGACGTGAACTTGATTTTAGCCAAGGACGCCCCAAAAATAAACTCGCATTTGGGGCTATAAATAAAACCACAAGTCGTGAGGGGGCAATTGGCGGACTGTGATCTTGCAACGCGGTGGCAATGACGTCAAATGTAAACGAATGCGTTTTGCGTTTATCTTGCACAGTCGATCGCTCGATTGCTGTCCATGTAATTGGCTCGACTTGGGAGCTGCGAGTTGTGACTTCAAATGTGCAGACTGCAACTGCAACTGCAACTGGCTGTGGCTATAGTTGTGGCTGTTGCCGCTGTGGCAAGCTGCATCTCATGCAGATTGGCAATTGTAGAACAAGAACTGCAAACAAAAAATAAAAAAAATAATAATATAAATACAAGGCGACTCCCTGTGATGCTTCTACTTGTTGCTGCCACTGCTTGTTGCAACTTGTTGCTGTGGTAGCTGCTGTTGTTGCTGTCGCTTTGACTTGAGTACACGCTACACATTCCCCCGTTGCACTTGCGTTTGCCACCTTATATTTCATACAGTTGTTGATGTTGTTGTTGTTGTTGCCGTTGTCGTTGTCAATGTTGCTCATGTTCCAACTGCTCTTCTTCTTCTTCTTCTTCTTCTTCTTCTTCTTCTTCTTCTTCTTCTTCTGCCACTATCCCGCTCTACCTCTCACCCTCTGCGAATCGGACTCACAGTCGCTGTGCGCGTTGCGCGTTGCCCGTTGCCCGATTCGCTTTGGCCAAAAGCTCTGAGTTAATATTGTTTGTAATAGCCACGTTCCGAGCGCTGTAATCATTTGATGCCCCCCTCTTTAATGTTTCTCGCTCTCTCTCTCTCTCTCCGTCTCTCTCTATCGCCCTGCCTCTCTCCGACTTCGCTGAAATAATTGCACTTATGTTGTTGCATGCTGCTTCTGCTTGCATTCGTTGCATGCTGGCTGACCACTTGCCTGGGACAATTCAGCAAACAAATTGAATTGAATATGTCCCTATCCCTATCCCCCTAGCTTCTCTTACTTCTCGCACTTCCCCCTACTTCCTCAAGCTTCCGCAACTTCGCTTAACTTCACTTTGGGGCCTCTTCGAAGCCATAAATGGTAAAATCTTCAAGTCTTCCAATTACTTTTCTACAATAAAGTCTTAAACTAAAATTCTTTACTCAATTGAATGTGAAATAAATGTCGTATTTAGTTAATACATCTTAATCTTAAGATTTAATCGGCAAGTAGAAATAAAGTTGAGTTCATTATAAGGAATTCCATTTTGAACTGAAGACACACAACATATGTTAGCATCATACAATGATCTTCAAATATGTATGTTTCCTATATAAATAATACTTCCTGTTGCTTAAATGTTGATTCGAAACGCAACTTCAACTTATCGATTATCCGTCATCGTTATCGTTTTGGGTAAATTCAGTTGCGACTCCGACTTCTGCTCGTTATTTTACTGCTACTTCTGCTTCAACTGTTATCGTTATCGATATGGGCAGTATTATAGTTATCGTTATCGGTATCGATATCTGTATTAATCGCATTCTCATATTCTACTCATATTTCTACTTTTACGTCTACTCCAACTCCTACTTCAACTGCCTATCGTTATCGACATACAAGACGCCTTCTGCTCCTCCGTCTCCTTCTCCTGCTCCTGCTCCTGCTCCTGCTCATGTCTGTGACTTCCGCATCTCAATGTCCATTTAGAGCACTTCACAATGCGCACTCAAATGCAAATGATAGCATTCACGAGTCCATAAACTCTCGTAAGATGGCAATGCTGAATAAATTGAGTACACGCTGAGTGTCAAAAGGAACATTCATGAATAGCAAGTGAATGGCAAGACGATTGAATGTTGAATGAATACATTGGTGAGTGCCTTCGAAGCATATGAATGAATGTTAAGGGGAAATATCCTCCTAACTATAATAGCAGTTGCAGCTTAACCCATGTTTGACGCAAGCTTAACCCATGTCTGGCACATCCTTAAGCGCTGCACAATCAGACCTATTAGTACATAGGACTGCAAATGGGTGTCAGCCAATGTCAAAGAAAGCCATCTAAGTGAATGAATATGAATAATATACAGACACTTAAGTATTCATACTCATGCTCACATACTTGCAATCATATTCGCAATTGACAGCTTGTTTTGCTGTTAGCAATTGAACGGGCGATAATACTCACAAGCACTCGAGTGAGTGCGCACTTGAATCATTGAATACACTCACCATTAAGATGAATGAGTTGGCAAGCTGTTGTCAAAATCTAAGGCTTTCGCTTTTCACCTGGCAAACACCTCGAGGGTCCAGCAATGTTGCGCCCCCCGCAAAAAAAGTGTGTTGCACGTAACGAGGGAGCAGGGGAGGGTGCGTTCAAATTTGTGGCAGCTGCAAGAAGCAACAAAGAAGTAATGTGGCAACACGCTCGAATGGAAGCCACAAGAATTGGAATCGGAATTGCAATTGGAAATTGGAAATAGGAAATTGGAAACGAGGCCATTCGAATTTGCAACCGCAGATTGTAGTCAATAAAGAAGAGGACAACGCAAGTGGCAAGTGGCAAGTGGCAAGTGGCAAGTGGCAACTAGCTGGCGGCAAGTTCCATGACATTGTAATTTCCGCCTGATCTTTGCTCATTAAAGTCTTAACAAATGCAGCTAAAACAGCGAGACTTGTTGTGCCAACAAAATTGGCTAACTAAAGCAGTTGGCCAAGGGAAGAGCATAAATAGAGAGAGAGAAAAGAGAGAGAGAGATAGAGAGAGAGCGGATGGTGGGAAGGGGGGGAGGACTTCTAATTGGTTCGCTGGTTTGCTGGGAGCTCAGTTAAGCGTGTAATGGGCCGCACTTGGTAGCGGATGTGAAGCCGCAGCTCCAAAACAGCTTTAAGGGCTCCCCCCATCAACTTCAAGTAGTTTCCCTTCCTATCTCTCTCTCTCTCTCTCTCTCTCTCTCTCTCTCTCTCTCTCCCCTCGCCCTCCCTCTATCTTTCTAACTAACTGCGCTGTCAGCACACACAATTAGCAAATCGCTCGAATCCACCTGGCGATGTATATTACACTATAAAAAACTTATCATAAAGTTCATTCCTCTTCTTCTTCTACCAGTATATCTTTCTCTTTCACTCTCCCCTTCTCTTTGTTTTCGAATTTATTACGATTTATGATTTTTATGTTGTTAAGTTAAGAAATTGTAGTGCATAAAAAAAAAACTAAAAAAGATCATTTCAGCAATTATTTCTAAGCAATTCCTGAACTGAACTTGTTCTCATACTCTTCCTCATCGTCTTGTCACTTCCAGATGCACAGCACCACGAAGAGCAGCAGCAACAGCAGCGGGAGCAATAAGAGGAAATCAAGCAGAGCAGGAGGAATGACAAGCAGAACGACAACGGGAACAATGATGATCTCTCGGGGCATGATGCTGGCAATTGTGGCAGTGGCAATGCTGGTGATGCTGCCCGGTGAGGCCGGGGCCAGGATGGCCTTTGAGAAGCTGACAGATTATGACTTTGCCGGAACAACGTACTACAGTGTGAAGAATCTGTCGCTGTACGAGTGCCAGGGTTGGTGTCGGGAGGAGGCGGATTGCCAGGCGGCGGCCTTTAGTTTTGTGGTGAATCCATTGTCGCCTTCGCAGGAGACGCACTGTCAGTTGCAGAATGATTCATCGGCAGCAAATCCATCGGCGGCGCCACAACGTTCCGCCAACATGTACTACATGGTAAAGTTGCAGCTGCGCAGCGAGAATGTCTGTCATCGTCCGTGGTCGTTTGAGCGTGTCCCGAACAAGATCATCCGTGGCTTGGACAATGCCCTCATCTATACGAGCACCAAGGAGGCATGTCTATCCGCCTGCCTCAATGAGAAGCGTTTCATTTGTCGTTCCGTTGAATACGATTACAACAACATGAAGTGTGTCCTCAGCGATTCGGATCGTCGCAGTTCCGGGCAATTTGTTCAACTGGTGGATGCCCAGGGTACGGATTACTTTGAGAATCTCTGCCTGAAACCGACGCAAGCCTGCAAGAATACACGCTCCTTTGCCAATGCTCGCATGGGTGTCTCCGAGGAGAAGGTCGCCCAGTATGTGGGACTTCATTATTACACCGACAAGGAGCTGCAGGTGACCTCCGAGTCCGCCTGCCGTTTGGCCTGTGAAATCGAATCGGAATTCCTTTGCCGCTCCTTCCTGTATCTGGGACAGCCACAGGGCGCTCAATACAATTGCCGTCTGTATCACTTGGATCACAAGACCCTTCCCGATGGACCCTCAACATATCTGAATCACGAGCGTCCACTGATCGATCATGGCGAACCCATTGGACAGTACTTTGAGAATCAATGCGAGAAGTCCACCTCATCCGCTGGCTCTGGCAACTCACCTCCCGGCACGCTGGACAAGATCGACACGCTGCCCGTGAGTCTGGACACTATCGAGGATCCCAATCTGACCAACATGACCCGCAACGATGTTAACTGCGACAAGACAGGCACCTGCTATGATGGTGAGTCCCTTCGCTCATGTCTTTGGTTTCAAGTCTAATCGCTTTTCCCATGCCTCTTTCAGTCTCCGTTCACTGCAAGGACACTCGGATCGCTGTCCAAGTGCGCACCAACAAACCCTTCAATGGACGCATCTATGCTTTGGGTCGCTCGGAAACTTGCAACATCGATGTGATCAACTCGGATGCCTTCCGTCTAGATCTGACCATGGCTGGACAGGATTGCAACACGCAGAGCGTGGTAAGTAATCAGCAATGTTTAAGCTCCATGGTCATGAACTCACCGCCTCTTGAACTTTACAGACTGGCGTCTACTCCAACACGGTGGTGTTGCAACATCATAGCGTTGTGATGACCAAGGCGGACAAGATCTACAAGGTGAAGTGCACCTACGACATGAGCTCAAAGAACATCACCTTCGGCATGATGCCCATCCGCGATCCCGAAATGATTCACATCAATTCATCTCCGGAGGCGCCACCACCAAGGATTCGCATTCTGGACACTCGTCAACGCGAGGTGGAAACTGTTCGTATCGGAGATCGTCTCAATTTCCGCATCGAAATTCCCGAAGATAGTGAGTCTTCCCATGGAATCCCCTAGAGAATCGCTCTTTAACTTTATGATTCTACACTTTTTTCTGCAGCTCCTTATGGCATTTTTGCGCGCTCCTGTGTTGCCATGGCCAAGGATGCACGCACCAGCTTCAAGATCATTGACGACGATGGCTGCCCCACAGATCCCACCATTTTCCCCGGCTTCACCGCCGATGGCAATGCCCTGCAATCGACCTATGAGGCGTTCCGTTTCACTGAAAGCTATGGCGTCATCTTCCAATGCAATGTCAAGTATTGTCTGGGACCTTGTGATCCCGCTGTCTGTGAATGGAACATGGAATCATTCGAATCTTTGGGCAGAAGACGTCGTCGTTCCATCGAGAGGTGAGTTCACAAAATATCTCACACAATGTACAGGATAAATTAATCATATTGTCTCACTTTCGTAGTCCCAATAATGAGACCAAGAGCGAGGATCATATGAACATCTCGCAAGAGATTTTGGTGCTGGACTTTGGTGATGAGAAGCGTGAATTCTTCAAGGCGGACCCCAGCACAGACTTCTCCAAAGGTAAGCGTTCATTCCCAATGGAATTAATGATATTCTCTGTATCTCCTTTACTTATCCCTCTCACTCTCTTTGCACCTTTCCAGACAAGACTGTCACTATCATTGAGCCGTGTCCCACGAAGACGTCTGTCCTGGCGTTGGCCGTAACTTGCGCGCTGATGATCCTGCTCTACATTTCCACATTGTTCTGCTATTACATGAAGAAATGGATGCAGCCCCACAAAATCGTAGCATAAGTTTAGGCGAAGCAAGAGAACCACGAAGAAGTTGAGAAACAAGAAAAGCTAAAAAAAAAAAAAAGATACAAGAAATCAACACAAAAAGGAAGCAAAAAAGGAAAACAAAAATCATACACAACAAAATTGTCACCTACACAGACACAGACACACACACATACACAGACAGACAGAGAGCATCTCACCCACTCATTCGCTATGTCTATCTCTCTCGCCCTTGTGCGCATCGTCGTCGCTTGTCAGCGCTCAGCGCTCTCTCGCCTGCCCCGCGGCACGCACGAGAGAGTTTCGGCAATGAGAGCAACAGCGCCAGGAATCGAAATTCAAATTCGAATTCGATACTGAAGCCGAACCCATCGCACGCACACACACACACACAAACCCATAAAGCAGCTGCCTGAAATTAGCTGACAAGCGTATATTTTTTGTTTTTTTTTTTTTATTAATTACTATATATACAATTTATTTATTTATATTTATTTAGATTTAGAGAGCGTGAGATAATTTCCCAGAAAATTTGTAGCGAGTGCCGACAATCGATTCGCCTACGCCCAAGCCTATTTTTTATATAAAAACTTATTCTCTAACAATTAGTAGAAAAGCAAAATCGAAAAGCAAACAAAATGAATTGCACTTTTATATTTATGCGTATAATAAGATGAAAAGATGGAAAGAAAGAGCAAAGCAAAACGCATAATAAATACTGCGGACACGTACTTTCTATAAAGTTACAAAAGAGATGTACAAAACGTATGCTAAAAAAAAAATTAAAAACAACCGAAAACAACGAATGAGAAACGTAGAGAGTGAGAGAGAGGGATAGATTGAGAGATGAGCTAAAAGCTCCATCTATCGATCTCTTTTGTAACTTGTATAGAGACTGCGGCCGCTCACACACAAACACACTCACCCACACACAACACGCCCAGCTTATTTCCCCATTCATAAACAAACACACACACTCACACACACACACGCAAAAACTTGCAAACAGACACATGCACACGCACTTACTCACAATTATTTAATTTAATGAAGAAAGTTTAATGAAAACAAACGCAATAAGAAATTACAAAATGAACAAGAAAATTAAGATATCAAAATAAACAGAATTTCATAGCGTGTACAATGAAATTGTGCTTAATTGTATTGCATTTATTTAATTTAAATCTATTTATGATAATAAAGAATGATAACACAAAATATGACAACACTTCTTACTTACCTGGTTTCTCTTCTTCTCTTCCGTTGCCCGCTTTCATATTCGAAAATGTTTATAGAGTTTTCGCTTTCATCGAACTTTTAAAAATGATTTGAAAGATTTGAAAGGTGTTTCACAATTATTAGGACTTCATCCAATAATTACCAATTGATTCCTCAAGGAAAATTTAAATAAAACATTAAATATAAAGATATAGCAAGATTTTGAGTTATTTAATAAATTACGGTGTACGCAGCTCGGTGTACTGTTCCATCTTAATACTATAAGTGTAGACGTTGATGTCGTTTTGCACATTGGAATGCTTAAGCCTAATTTTCCTAGTCTAATTGTGAGTATATTTATAAGAATTGCTGTGGACTGTTGTGTATTTTGGACGGTACCAAGTAATAACTGGCTCGACTGCTCGACTGGCTGAGGGGTCATCACAGTTTCAGCGATTGCACGTGAGCCACTCCATGCTCGGGAATGGGGGGATTTAACGGTGGCCAGGCACGTCTGCTTGAGGGATTTGCCGGGTGGACGTTTAATGCATTCGTCAAAGTAACATTTCTCCACGTTGTGCAGAAATTCAACCAACAGCTTGGCATCAGCCCCATTGGGTCCGGCAAAGTATTCGCATTCGTAGCCATGGAGCTTCAGGTCACGCACACAGCAGTCGAGGAATTCGGAATTTGCTGAGAACCAATTGTTGTGACGCTTGAGAGGAATGCCCAAGCGAGTGCGCACAATGCCCGTTAACCAAGTGTCGTCTATCCAGAATATGGAGATGCGTTCCGCTTCAGCCACGAGCCGTGCGGCAGTTGGTCCATTTGTGATATATAGCCAGCCGGATAGATAGGCGGGATAAAGTGCGTGCGGGTATTCCTGCCGTGTGACATACCACTTGTTTGCCTGATTCCTTATGGGAGGCTTAGCATCCAATACGTAACCAGCCAGTAGGGTGCTACTTGTGGCCAACGCAGGCTGATCTACCTCCAGTGATTCGAGATAACGTCGCAAATGAAATATATCATAGATGATGTCATCGTCCAGCTTGATGATGAACTTGCTGCGATGCTGACACTCGCTGGCCGCCCAACGCAGTCCCATCACATGCTTATAGCTGAGATTGCGATAGTCTTCCACAAAGTTGCCCTGCAACAGGTCACCGAACCGCGTCTGTTCATCCACTAGCTGTGGTTGTGTGACAAACTTCTCTCTCGGAGGTACCGCAGCCAGCAGAAAAACTCGCTGCAATCCCATTTCGGCGAGCTTGCTCTGAGATATCGCCTGACGGTGGGCCGCTCTCAGCGCATCGTGTCCCGCATAAGAGGTGACAATGAGCACGGCTAAGGATTAAACAATTATAGGAATATATATAACTGATTCTTTATGTTTACCAAGCAGCTCCCGTTCGGCACGTCGACACACATCGCTGGCCAGCAGATAATCAAAGTTGCTGAGATTCAGCAGAGGACCAGGTCCAGTTGTCTGCTGATTGGGATTGACGGTGACTTTATCATTGCTGCTGCTGTCGTCACTGGGTGGCAGGTGGACCAGATACTCGTCTTTCTCGTCATCTCGACGGGTTACGCTCTCACATAGATGATTTGATATGTAGCTGATGCATAGTATTATGATTACGATTAACGATAAGATAATTGGTAGCAATCTGCGGCCGCGCATGCGCATCTTCTAACATTCTATTTTTGTATGTGTGCGTGTGTGTGCGTGTGTTTATATGCAGTCAACTGAAATGTATATAGTTAGCGCTTTATATGAAAACAAATGCAAATTATTTAAAAATAAACCACAAACACCTATACCAACAACAATTCTTTGTAAGCGACTATCGATATATCGATAAGTTACTATGCACCTCCACGGCCAGGGTAATTAACGATACCCTCAACGAACGATATGTCTCATGCAAGTGTCAATTGTGACGTCACGGGCAAATATTTTGAAGTTTAAGGTTTCAAGTAAGCAATTAATAGTTTCAAAATAAATTTAAAACTATTGTAAGTAATTAGTTCATTTTTAACTTCAGTGAACAGTCTTAATTATTCAAAAACTGAATTAATCCTATGCAACAATAATCGATACATCGATTCAATTCGATAATTACTGTACTCTCATTTATAAATACTTTGACGGCGGCAGCTCGGGTTGCATTTAAACTTCTCATTCAATTGTGACTAAAAGAAAACTCTTATGAGAATTTAAAAATATGCTAAATAGTTTGCATTAAAACGGTTTTATATTGAATTTAATTTTGTTTACAGTGTGTGTTTTAAAAATGGCGCGCACTGCTTACGACGTACAACGGGACTTTGCGCTGAGCAGCGGTTTGCGATCTGAAATAATTTGGGACTCGTATGTTAAAAATGTTATTTATTTAATTTTTCACAATATATTTATACTCTGCTTTTTGTGTAGTCTGGCGCCGGAACAGTCGGATGTGCTTAAGCTAAAGATTGCCAATATAATCTGCGAGAGCAACGTGAAGAATCCCAAATTGTTAGCCAAGCAGCGTCAACAACTGTTTGACAACGTTTGGAAGCAAAGAATTTATACAAATCGCACTTTACTCTCGACAATTATCTATGTGCTGGTCACCAATGAGACGGATCCCCATTTAGCACTGCAGTCTACCACCTTTAGTTGCCATCCCGTGATAAGGACCCGCAAGTGCCTGAGATCGGAGGGTGAGAACAGCGAGGGATGTTGTATGATCTTTATTGACGAGTATGGGCGTGTCTATGGGAATTGGGAGAAATATGTACGCAACAATACGCTACAGAGGGGCACGATGATTGCACCCAAAAAGGGCATCTACACGTTCGGTGCCTCTGATGAGGATAATGTGCAGTTAACGGTTCAATCGACGCCTTCTTCATGGATTAAACAGAAGATACTTAATGCGGGCGATAGCATAGCGACAGTTGGTGGCCTTGTGGCAACTGTGCCCGTGGCTGCCACCTTAGCTCTGCCAGTAGCAGCACCTGTGCTCATTGCAGCCACCGTTGTGGGCGTATCCACGGCAGCTTATAGCACCCTTCGCTCCGCCACGCGTCTCATTGATCGTCGCTGGCATTCGCAGACCATGTCGCTCCGAGATAAAGAAGCACGCAGCAGCTGGCTGGGCGTAGCTGGCGGCGTTGTGGGCTTGGGCGCCACAGGAGCTACCAGAGCACTAACTGTCTTCACCAACGAAGCCAGCTTGGCAACACAACTGGTCGTCAAAGGGATTAGTGTGTCGTCGATTGTCGTCTCCGGCACGGGCGTCCTCAATGGCGTCTATGACTTGTACTTGAAGATTAGCGATGATCAATCGCTGAGCAGTTTTGATATGCTGCAGATCGCCTCCAGTCTCTTGCTATTCACGCACTCTGTCAACAATCTTCGGATTGCCTCTAAGATGACCAACGGTTCCAGCTTGCGACGTGCACTGCGTCATCAAACCAAAAAAGCCTTGAATCGCATCTCTCAGGAATCCATCAAATTGCACGCCGGCGACTCAACAGCCGCTGGAGGAAAGAAGTTTAAGTTCGATATTGTGCGCACACTTAACGATATACCGATTAAGGAGGCGCTGCTTACGATGCACAAGATTCACGCTCATCTGGCACAGGGAGCAACAGTCATTGGAGCTGTGGGAGCAGCTGGTCTGTTGCCAAGCTTTGTTATTCCCGGCAACGGCGGAGAGATGCGTTTAGATGTGACTGAATTGGCCAATCAGTTTGGCCTTAAGTTTGTCCAGCAAATTGGCAACTTGGGCAGCTTCATGGACGTGCTCGATGGGATGATGAGATACTTTAGTGACCAGGCGGTGCAGTTGCTTATGCAATTGACGCGAAAATTTGTGGAACAGAATGTGGATAGCATTGATCGCAAACTGAATACATTTGTGTCCACCGAACTGGTGCTCTATCGCATGCTGATGCACTGCATCAATAACTATGAGAATTGTGCCGTCGATTTTCTGGAGCAGCGTCGCAAAGACATCTTAGACATCATCTACAAGTACTTTGAATCCCTACAGCCAGATCCCATCAATGGCAAGAGTGGCCGCAAGCTCAGGTGTGCCGCATGCAAAGGAATCTATTATATAAGTACTTTGTAATGAATTGTAAGTGGTATTGTCACTGGAATTGTAATTGTAATTGATTTGTGATGTAATGTAATGTATGACTTTTTAATAATACTTTTTACAATGCTTATTATAATACTTTTCCCAGGTAAAGAACTTGTAGACTCTCCACAGACGTTCGAATTCCTTCTCAAGCGTTGTGACTATTCTTTCATTGGTGGTAAGGAGAATGTTCTCAAAGTTGCTGCCGAAAGCGCCGTCTGTCCAGTTGGCCGATCCGCTGATCACAGCCGGTTGCACATCTTTTGGTACATATGGAATACGTTTCATGCGACACAATTTCTGGAAACGTTTCCTTCCATCGATCACACAGAATTTATGATGCATTAGTGATCTTTCGAATGACATGACATGTATTTCCGCTCCCAGCTGGGACAATACTGTAAGATCGTGATTGACTGTACACATATTAGGGCGGACAATTATGCGCATTCGAACGTGACGTGAGAGTGCACGTTGTAAGGCATTAAACATATCTCGTGAGTTAAAGGAGAACATGGCCAGGTCGATGCTGTATTTGGCCTCATCCAACAGTTTGTTCATGCGATTGATATTACGTATTGCACAGTGTACATTATCACACTCCTCGCTGAATCGATGTATACCAACACAGTTGTATCCCGCCTCGTTGAACATTAAAACCTCATGGAATTGGGCATTCTCATATTCAATCTTGGCGCGATAGAGTTTATAGAAGTACCACAACACCTCGGATGCGGCAACAATTCCTGTCCCAATTATGAGTGTGGACAATTTTTGGTGACGTCCAATCCAACCAAACACTAAAAAGGAAAAGGTATCATATCTTTAGATAACTCTCCTTGGTCTCGCAAAACATACTTTTCGGATGCAAAATTTACGCGCTCTCTATGTTAATGACATGAGCTTTTGTCAGAATTTAGCTAGTTCAAATGAACAGAACTACACTAGATCTTTAGTTCTCAAATAAATACACCAGTTGCAAGGTTAACAATTGCACAAAAAAAATATACTTTTCCATGCTTATGCATGAACTTGTTCAAATCCATAGCGCGAAAAACGCTGATATCAGCAATAGCAAAACAGTGTTGCTTAACGTTAATAAAAAATAAGCGCTTAAAATGACCTGCCGGCAATTCGAAAAGTTTTGTGTTGAAAATAAAAAGTTGTTATATTAATAAATAGACTGCTTTTACATATTTATGTTGAAATGCAGAAAATATCCACAGAATGTATTGTGACATTTAGTTATGTCAATCAATAAATTATACTTCCTAAGTAAATATCAGAAACATCAAAAATACTGAAAGTTTTTTTAGTGGCCAAAAAATACTGCTATACTCCAATAAGTTTTATATTTAAATATGTTTGTATTGAACCATATGACACTTTTATCAAGTATTCAATATTTCATCAGCTCGAGCAATATATTAACGATCAATATTTCATCAGTCTGAGCAATACTTGTGAATTAAGAACGAACCGGAACATCTGGTAATAATAGTTACCACAAGGTAGTGGCCATCTAATACCCTCGCAGCTGCGTTTGGAGCTGCAGCAATAAAACATATTCATAATGCCTAATTATGTCAAATTGCCAACAAATAGTTTACAAACGCTAATCGATAAAAGTGATCGTATATTTCGTTGAGTCCTGGCAACCTAACGCTGACTAGAAGTTGCCTAATTATCGAAATGGCGCTGCCACTTTCCGAATGAAAATGTTTATACAGCCAACAAGTGTCGGTCGGCAATATGCCCCAATAGTTATTTACAAACAGGGTATAACGTAAATAAGTAACAATGCCGCACGCAAATCAAAGAAAGCTTAAATGCAATTGTGAAATTGCACAGTGCAGAACATAGCAAGAGACCATGACAACATTTGGCGATGAAGTGGACGCAATTTGGCCATCAATCGATGGAGATTTGCAGCCAATTAGCCCATTTGGCCGACGTCTATTGCAGCAATGTCAATCCCTAAAGAAGCCTGATGCCGAGGCAACTATTGATGTGTCTGCTTTTATGAGGAAATCAACGAATTTTCCACTGCAGGTGCGTTCTGAAAACTCCCTCTCCCGCTGCTGTGGCTGAGACTTAGTTTAATTCCCAACAGTTTGGCGTGGAGAGCTGTCGTGTGCTGAGTCAGCCGGCGTCGCGTCATGCATGCATAGGACAACAGATAGCATCTGTTTATCCGCTGATCCATGAGCGCACTCTTGAACTTTATCTGCAGTTTCTGGAGCACAAGGGCGAGTGGGGTAAGTTGCGTGATTGGGCTGACAAAACTTTGTTTTTAATGTGATCTATTTCCCAGGCAACGACGTGGAGTTGCCTGTGTATCGTCAACTGTCGCTCTGTGACTTTGTGCAGCGCCTGTTGACCAAACGTTGTGCTAGTTTCTTTGCACGCAACGATAAGTATTTGCTGATGACGGGTGAGCGTGGTGCCAGCGGCTTTGAGCCCATTGGCAGCATAGAGGAGCAGGCGCCGCTGAAGCTGGAACATGTGCTGAGCTACGATGAAGTCAAGCTGTCGGCGCTGCTCTCGGTCAGCTCCCACACGGAGTTCATCAACGAGGGAGAGCGCACAAATTGTGGCCGCGTGACCCACAATCGCAACAGTCTGGAGAAGGAAGGTGTCATAATTGGCCTGATTGGTGCCCGTCTCTCGCGTCGCAATCTCATGGAGTTCCAGGACATTGTCATTGCACGCACACAGAACACCAAGGAGCATGGCTATGGACAGGCACTCGATGAGCCGGCAAATACACGTGCCGAGGATTATCGTCGGCTGTGGCGGAGTTTCTATGAGACGCGGGATCATTTGCATGGCACTCAGAGCATCGATGGCAAACGCTTTGGTGTCTCGGGCAACAAGCAGGATGTCTTCGACAATCTGGTCATGAAGCGTCGCTATGCCATCAGCTTTGACATGCTGCTCCTGGAGGCTCAGGCTCGGGCTGTGAAAGCTGACAAGCCTGCCTATATCCATGTCGTTGGCTTCGGCTTGGGCGTTTGGAAGGTGGCCCCGCAGCAGGAGCAAATCTTTCTCGAGACCTTCGAGCAGCGTTTGCGTGTGCTCCACAAACACCTCACACACATTGGTGTCGTGCACTTCTCCTGGTTCCATCTGAATCGTTGCGGAGGCCTTCGCAATGGCGCCGTCATCGAAAGCTCACATCATCCCCAAGGTGGCATTCGTATCCATCTCTCGAAGCGTAATCCTGCCGAGAAACTTTCGAAGCCTGAGCATGCCAACATGCTGCTCGTTGTCTCCTATGCCTGGGATGGCAATGCTCTGCCCGGCAATGAGTTCTGGATGGTAATTAGCTTCACTCACAGCTGATCTCTCAATCCTCATCTTGTATTTTTATTTACAGAAAATGCTGAAATCAACTGGCGACTCCTCAACGGCCTGCTCCACGTTGATAACTGAGCTCCACAATCCGCACATCAATACTGACTACTGCAATGGCAGGAATCTTCACGTGGTATCGCCCAAACACGGCGTCCTCCACATCTCGGAGTATGCCAAGCTGCGGCTAAAGAGCTCCGAATGAGTTGAGGCATCTGTATCCTTGTACATACATATATCTGTGTAAAAAGTTGTAATAAATTGTTCCATAATCGTTGAGATAGAACCGCAGGACTCGTAAGTGGTTCGAAAGCGGTTCAGAGAGTTCTACAGAGGTGAAACCATTTCAGCTCTTGCGTATTTACCATTAAAAACGTAGTATTCAATTGCAAATGAGATGATGTATATATATTTGCTGGTGAACCGGTTTATAGAATGGTTCAGCGGTGGTTTGCAACGAAATGCTGAGCTGAAACCCTTGTAATACTTGCTTAATTACCATTAAAAACTTGGATTCCACTAATGTTAGCAATAGTATACGGAATATATGTCGCAATGAAATCAGCGAACCGGTTCAAGGATTGGTTCATTAGAAATGCAGAGCTGAAACACTTTGGACTCTTACCTTTCACTATTTCCAACTTACTTTCTAACCTTTATATGACATATTATGTAAAGTTAGTGAATATGTGTCTGTCAGCAGACTGCAAACCGGTTCAAGGAGTGGTTCAAAAGTGGTTTGAAGCTAAAACTCTGTCGGCTTGTTTATGTACCACTTCACAAATAAGATTCAATTCTTATACAAGAGCAATAGTCCGCTATTAAGTGGAGATATATTTGTGAACCGGTTCAAGGAGTGGTTTATAGTGATATCTTGAGAAGTACTTGCGCAATTCAGCTGAAATTAAATACACACATGCATCACATGATTCATCAACTGTTCCAACTAAATTCAGACTCTGGATCACAGCAGTCGTTTGGCGAACAGCAAATTCAAGTAGGCGTATGATAACCAGGTTCAGTTCGTGCTGGAGCATTGTAGGATTCTTCATTCCAAAACAGAAAGTCTAGCGAGCAGTATTATATTTTTAATAACAAAAAAAAAAAAGAACAGCAAAACGAACAAGTTTCTCAATATCAAACCAAAATAATAAATTCGGAAATCAAATAAAAAAAAAAGAAAAGTAAAATTAAAATTAAAATAAATAAGAAATAAGAAATGTTGTCTTGGCTAAATCCGTATAATTTCTTTCTGTACTTAATGTGCAAGCTAATGCCGCGCAGCAACAATTGTCGCGAGTATTTGCTTCAAGCCTATGGCCACTGCTATCTGAATCGTCATTATGATATATATTCGGTCACACGATTGCCAAGATGGTTCTGGAATCTTGTGTTCGCTGGTGGCGACAACCTGATGGTGGATACCACGCGTCCCGAGTGCATTCACTTGATGTATCCACCAAGTGACAGTTGGTTTGACTCCTGTGTTATAGCCAAGCTGATTGTCGTGATTGGCTTCGGTGTTAGCCTGGTCTATGGCGCTCTTAAGGTCGCCTCGCAACGCACTGCGATTGTACGCTAGTGCCGATGTTTTTGGAATATGTTTCTTAAATTGATCAATTCAACGTTTTAGTTTTAATGGTAAGCTTTTACACTATTTTCAATTGAATCAATCAATTTATCAATGTATTTTCTTTGCTTAGAAATTTATTTTTATTGTTCGGGGCATAGAATAATAGTTACAATTCTTCGATTTTTGGGTAAGATTCAATGTGTTTACTATGTGCTATATTCATATATATATATACTTTTAATTTCCCCTTCCATTTAGATGTTTTATTCATCGCATTTTGGGTTTTTGGATTCTGCGATCGTTGATGAATATGATGAAACAATGGAATGCATGCAAATAAATCCGCGCATCAAATATAAGAGTGTTCTTCTTCTTCTTCACCATTTTCTGTTTTGCAAGCGCAAATACTGGGTGCGTGTCTTGGCATATTTAGGGCGCAGCCTACTTCATCATGTTCTAAATCTCAATTCGCCGGGTTGCAGTCTCGGCTGCCATAATATGCACACAGCAGATGCAAGAACCGCAACGCACACAATTTAGCAAGGTTACTTAAATAATAATAATAATAATAATAATAATAACGGTTTGCCTTAAACTGTATTATTCCCAATGTTTGCACCATATTATATTTAAATTCGCAAATACACTAGCTAAGAAATGTTGATAAAAATGTTATATTTGCTTTTTATACCCTGTGCCCATTAAAAAGGGGGCAAAAAAAGGGTAGAATAATTATACCCTGGTTTTTTTAATTTAGACCCGGTACCCAAAGCGTAGCACCAAATTTGGCCTGAAGGTTCCTTTATGCCCTCTCCAGATCGAGTTTAAGTTAGATTTTCGATACCTTTCCCCTTCCCCGAATTATGTCCGCATTTCTCAGAGTGGACTCTGCTAACTTGGCAGGTGCGTAAAGAATATCATATAAAAGCAGTCCTAAAAGTTTCCTTAAGATGGGTCTATAAATAAGTGAGATGATTAGCATAGAAATGTTGCTTAGCACGTAGCACATGTGTGCGAGCGAGACAGCAGACGACTGCGTCACAAGAGTATATGAAGTGTTGTTATGTTATGCTCTTACTTATTTTACAATCACAGGGTATTATACTGTCGCGTGTGCTCGACTGATCCGCTTGTTTTTATTTTAATTTATTAAGTGTAGAATCTGTACAGCAATTGTAATACTTACGTTACGTATTTAATGGGTGCAGGGTCCATCGGAGTCGGGTTTGTTTTTCTATTGTGGAAAAGAAAGACGAAAGAAGACGCTGTTTGTTTTCTAAAATTGTATTATTTTTTTTTAACTTAGTTTAGTATACATAGGTGTTAAAATTTGCATTAAATTGTCGACTTCATTGGGTTTTCAGAGACTTGGAGATTCCGTTTAAGCGTCGTTGCGTCGAGGTTTTCCAGGCATTTGAACGGATTTATCGACTTGCTTAGTTTTGGACTGTTCGATTATGAATGTGGAGTTGCTGCGTGGACTCAACTTTGGCATGGTTGGTGTGCTTTGACCACTGTGACTGCTTGGACCGCTTTGAGCGCTATGGCCGCTCAGGGAATCCGCGGCCGGTTCGGTTGGACCAGTGCGAGCTGGACGCGATTGTCGGGATGGACCAATGTCAATGGGCATGAATAGACGGGCTGCTATCGGATCGTAACCGTCGGGTATTTTCACGAAATTGATGTCGAAGAACAGACGAAACCATTGGGCGAATTCATAGTTTTCCTGAAAGCGTCCCTTCACCAGCTGCTCGACATTCACGGGTGTATTCACAGACAGCTCGTTAAAGCTCTGTTGCAATACCCGAAAGTTGTCAATATACTCGAATGGCTGATTGCATACAAATTTCACTTTGCGCATCCGAATCGAACCCGGAAATAGAATGTCCATCAGTTGACAGTAGACAGCGCCCGTGCACAGATCCTCGATCCTCATTAGGTGACTCTGTAGCATCTTATTCATCCAAACTATCAACTCAATGCGAGACCATTGCTTCGAGTTGTTCGTCGCAATCACATTCTTGGCCGTCCTATTGGCCACCTTTCGACCTATTCTTGGAGTCTTGCTCATTGTGATAAGTAGCTGAAATGTACGAGAGAATGTCTTGGAGCAAAGCTTTATGGTTATCTAGTTGTATACCCTGTACCCAGCGTATAATAGCTTTCTGCAGATGTAAGTAACAGGGGCAGACCCCACTAAGTTGTCTCTATGTCCGACTCTCTATGTCCGACTCTCTATGTCCGACTCTCTATGTCAGACTCTCTATGTCAGACTCTCTATGTCCGGATCTCTATGTCAGACTCGCTATGTCCGACTCGCTATGTCCGACTCTCTATGTCAGACTCTCTATGTCCGACTCTCTATGTCCGACTCTCTATGTCCGACTCTCTATGTCAGACTCTCTATGTCAGACTCTCTATGTCAGACTCTCTATGTCAGACTCTCTATGTCAGACTCTCTATGTCAGACTCTCTATGTCCGACTCTCTATGTCCGACTCTCTATGTCCGACTCTCTATGTCAGACTCTCTATGTCAGACTCTCTATATCCGACTCTCTATATCCGACTCTCTATATCCGACTCTCTATGTCAGACTCTCTATGTCAGACTCTCTATGTCAGACTCTCTATGTCAGACTCTCTATGTCAGACTCTCTATGTCCGAATCTCTATGTCAGACTCGCTATGTCCGACTCTCTATGTCCGAATCTCTATGTCAGACTCGCTATGTCCGACTCTCCATCCGATCGTCTTTCTGCCCATCCGTCCATTCATTCATTCCGTCACTCCGTCCGTCTCTCTCTATGTCCGTCTGACTCTATGTCCGACTGATTCTATGTCCATCCGTCTCTCTCTCTGTCCGTCTCCGTTCGTCTCTCTCTCTGTCCGCCTCTCCGTCCGTGGCTCACAATGTCCGTCTCTCCATCCGCCTCCATCCGTCACTTCGCCCGTCCGTCTGTCCGCCCATCCGACTTTACGTCCATCCGCCTCTACGTCCATCCGTCCATCCATCCGTCTGACACTCCGTCCGTCCGTCTCTCCAACCGTCTCTCCATCCGTCTTCGTCCGTCCGTCTGTCTGCCCATCCGACTTTATGTCCATCCGCCTCTACGTCCATCCGCCCATCCATCCGTCTGTCCATCCGTCTGTCACTTTATCCGTCACTCCATCCGTCTGTCTGTCCGTCTGTCTCTTCGTCTCTTGGACTTCTTATCGAATGACTCTCATTTGTAAGTTACCTCCCCAATTCTAAGCAGCAACTGAGAGAACTATAACTATAAAGTGAACTTGAACTTACCAGAAGTCAAATTGTTTCTTTTTATTTTTGAATCTAAAATCAATAGTCAGCTAGCTTGAAATTGAATTTGGAACTTTCTTGCTTCAGATTGTATGATATTTAATAGAAATTTACTTTCACGATAGTCAATCTATTGTGTTTGAGATGCCACTTAATTTGCTTATGTAAATGCCTGCAAGACACAAAGGCAAATGATTAAATAATAATTGAATTGAAAAACGAAATGACAAATGAATTATTAATTCAAATAAAATAATTATGTGAAATGAAAGCAGTTGGAGCAAATGTTGTTACAAATTAGAAGTTGAAGAGTTTATGTATTATAATTATAATTAATTAAGATCTAAACTATATTTTCATCAGCTGATATTATCCTATATTAATCAAGATTTAACTCAATACTACTATTATATATATACTATATATATATATATATAAGAACGTTCTTAACAATGAAGTACAACTCTGCTGAGTTGGCTTAGAGTTGATTAGCCAAAATGACAAGTTTAATACCGAATTGACTTCAATTTAATTCATTGCTCTTCTGCATTTTCCATTCCAGCTAACACCAACCCCATGCCCCCCCTCTCCTGCCCCTTTCATATGCCAGCACACAGGTGTGTAATTTGTGTGGATTATTGTTCAAATCATTGAGAGTGTCTATGTCAGTTTAATCGTAAAGCAAATAAATTGCACAGAAATACACAAATGTTTATTTGCATATATACATATATATACATATATATATATATATATGCGTGTGTGTGTGTGTGTGTGTGTGTGTGTGTGTGTATGTATGAAGTTGGCCAATAACACAAGCATAAACACGAACAACATTCAATTGCGTCCGAGTGATTCGGAGACCTCAAATGCGTTTCCTAAACAACTTTATACGGTTGACCGAGCGCATTGTGCGTGGGGCTTCTGCTAAAAGCTTTTCTGCAGCACATAAACAAATGCAATTAAATTGTAAATCCAAAACTGCAGCTCCCCCTCCGCACTCTCACCCACTCCACCCACCACGTCTCGGTCCCTCTTCCTCCTATGCTGCCCCAAACCCAAACCCAAACCCAAACAATTCAGTTTGGTTTGTATCACCTGCCCTAGGGGCAGTTATTGTTGTCTATTTTGTTTGCATTTGGCTTTTAGTTGTATTTTGCATTTATAAATTTTAATTGATTGCATTCATGACAAAAATTCAATTTCCATTTCTGCTCCACATTCGTGGAGCTGCCTTTGTTGACTCTTCCGACTCCTGCTAACCTCAAACCATTAAAATCAAATCTATTTGTTGACTGCGAATGTTTTATTTTTTTTCTTTAACTGGTTACGAATGCAATGGTTAGCAATCTTGACTAGAGAAAGTTATGTAGGGAACTATATTCTGTCGAGCAGAATTTGATCACTTATAGACTAAAGCTGCGATATGTCATAACTGTGGGTCTATTCTATGTAATATTATGATAGAAACCTCATTTTACTATAATAACAACTATAATCTCACTATGAATCTCCAATTTCTGAACTGAGATCGGTCACTTATATGCTTAAACTTCGATATGGCACAACTTTGAAACTATCCGAAGTAATATTACGATAGAAAACTCATTTTACTAAAATAAGAACTATAATCTCACTATGAATCTCCAATTTCTGAACTGAGATCGGTCACTTATATGCTTAAACTTCGATATGGCACAACTTTGGGTCTGTTCTAGGATTTAATATGACAGAAACCTCATTTTACTATAATAACAACTATAATCTCACTATGAATCTTCCATTTCTAAACTGAGATCGGTCACTTATATATCATAACTTCGATATGGCAAAATACTGAAACTATCCCAAGTAATATTGTGATCAAAACCTCATTTGATTCTATCAAGAACTATAATCACACTATAAATGTCCAATTTTTGAATTAGGATCGGTCACTTATAGGCAAGGAATGCAAGATGAACCGTCTCTGATGTAAAACTCACTTTACTATAGTTATAAGTATGTCTCGACTGCGAATCTTTTATTTCAAAACTGCAAGACAAATTATTAGTGAAGCATTAAGCACCAAAGTGCGACTGTGAATGTTCCATTTCTTTCACTTCGCTTCACTTTCTTTACTTTAGTTTCTTTCACTTTCTCACATTATTCCATAGTAATATACTCACCCGAAACCTGATAATGCTTTAGTTATGCAGAACTGTGTGCATTTATATAATCAAAAGAAATATATGGAAGTTGGACTTCTGTTTTGTTTTTTTCTTTTTTTTTTTTTATAAAATTTCTAAAATTTTTGATTTGTTATGTGTGTGTTCAATCAATTTGCTTGACTAACTGAATGCTCGAGGTTTCAGTGTTAACCTCAACTCGGCTCGCCTACTTGGCTACTTGGCTACTTGGACCTATCATTTTGAATGGAAACAGTTTGTATGATTCAAGTGTCTGTATGCCTTAACTGTCTATATGAACTTGGCCAACTGAGATATGTATGTTGCAGTTTTTTCCTTTTAGCCATTGAATATGTACATATATGTACATATGTCGAAGGAGGAGAGATGCTTTCCATTTCCATTATGTCGGGTTGAAGCGTAGCGAGTCGTAAGGCTGTGGTCTGTTAGTATTGCACCAGGACAATCAGCTCACACATCATTTGACTTGTCAACTTCCTCCTCCATAATCGTCCCTTTCTTTTCGACCTGTCAGTGAAGTCTTCCAACACTGATCACTTAACAACACACATAACCGTTACGCCGAATGTACATGGAACACTCTTTGTCTCTTTCTACGTTTTATTTCAACATTTCGCAACACTAACAGTGTTCTTAACATTCTCAGCGTATTCTCAGAGGGTGTCATTAATAGCATGAATTGTTCTAAATCTGCGACATATGTACATTATATTTACATCACACGATATGTAGCTAATACAAGGCTATCTCTTACACACACTCTTTTAACCGCCCCCCCTTCACCACACCACCTTAACACACCTAACAGCAGCAGGTCATGTCCAGTTTATTGTTGACCCATTACAGACAGACACATGAACAGTGAAAGGAGAAAGGCAGTTAGTAGGCTGAAAGGGACTGAGACGTAGCAGTGGTAGAAGGGGGGAGAATTGTGAGAAGGGGAGAAGGGAAAAGGAGGTATAGGCACTTATGTATATGAATCAGCTGAGTAGTTGATGGGATTGAATGCAATCAACCGTCGCATCGCTAGGAATATTGATCAAGTGCCACATATTTCAGTTTTCCCCATGTTTTTCCACAATTTTCCACTTGAAAATTGTGTGAAATTAACCAACCGTTGGCCAACGCACATGCACAGCCACGACGACCTAATCAATCGCAAATTAAACAAAAATAATTACAAACATCGACACAGGAATGCTTCAAGATTCATCTGTGATGCAATCCAAGGCATATACCCTGGGAAGTGTCCATCAAATGGGGTTTGCTGGCAACTAAAAGCACAATATTCATTTATTCCATTTATTAGCACAATAGTTTGTGGAAATTTGTTGTATTTTAAATGAAATTGTGAGCACAACTACTTTGAATACCCTGTAAATGTTCTTCATCAAATGTTTCCACTTGAAAACCCTTTACAAATAGTCAATCCACTTGATAATCACTGCTGTTTGTTGACAAACTGAAGTTCAGGAATGATTAATATGCTATTCGTATTGATAGGAAATGTTGTATATCGATAAATTCTTTTCGAAAATTGTGTAAGTTTAGAATTAAACTTTCTAGGAATGAAGTCAAGGAATGCAACTCGTTTCCAAAGTTCAACTTATAATAGTGTTAAATTCGAGATATGTATATCTTTATTGTATTACAAACTTATTCATAAATAGTATGTATATCGATAACACATTTCATCTGATTCATCTTCGCTGACAAAGTCTTTAAAATGTTGCAATTCTTAAAATGTATTTTATGCTAAATTTAAGGCACATAGTCGCAAATAATGTATACATCGATAAAAGAGCTTAAATGTGGATTATATAGAGCTCATCCAATTTGATCTATTGTTTATAGGCAACATATTTAAGCTTAAGTTTATGTAGCGCTTAAGACGCGCCACAGCAACACCATCAACTACTTATTTCCAGTGTCAAAGAGTAAAATTCCCCACAAGCTGAGCGAATTTCTGGCGCCTTCCAATGGCAATTGGGCAATTTGCGCTTAAGGGAAATTCTGATGGTAATTTCCCTTAAGCAGGGCGCCGGCTATAAAAGCGCGTCGGCAGCGCCACGATGGCCCACAAGGCGACGGTGAACGCGACGTGGCAGTTGTTGAGCTCGTAACTCGTTGCATGCAACAAACAACACGTAGCAAATGTTGAAAACGCGCGCACAAAGACGTAAATAAGCGACGGGGAACGTTCGAAGTTGTGGCAAACATATTAACGGTTTGCGCACAGCAAGATCCTTAAAGCGGTTCAATTTGAATTCTCGCAAGCGGCAAGTGAGTGTGTTCGTGTGTGTGTGTGTGTGTGTGAGTATTTTTTGTTGTTGTGTGTTGTTGTTGTTGTGTGTAGTTGTTGTTGTTGGTATTGTTTGCTGAAATTGACACAATAAAAGTGCTAAATAATGTGGCACATGTGAGAAGTGCACATTGGAGACGGCAACAAAACACGGTACGTTGAGAACGGCGCGTGCTTCCGATTTTTGCTATCTCTCTTTATACTCCTCCCTCTCCTTCTCCTCTTCCTTCTCTTCCTCCTGCTGCTGCTGCTGCTGCTGCTACTGCTGCTACTGGTGCTCCTCCTGTTGCTGCTGCTGCTGCTCCACCTACTTTTCATTTCTGCAATTTCCCCATTATTCGCATCATTCAGTCAGTTGTCCATATCAGAGAGCAACACTAGAGCCCAGCTTCGTGCACGTCCATTTAATTGTGTCCCGCGGCGCGGCGCTGCAAGAGAAGACGCCACATGCAGGAAGCGTGCGTATGTGTGCGTGTGTGTGTGTGTGTGTGTGTGTGTGTGTGTTTTTGTTAGTTTTCTTTCATTATACGGATTTCCATTTCCATGTCGTTGCTGGTTTCGATTTCGTTGTCGATTGAATTCAATTCGATTGTTGGTAATGAAGCTAGTTGCTTTTCTTCACATCCGTTTCTCTCTCCCTCTCCCTCTCCCTCTCCCTCTCTCTCTCTCCCCCTTTTTGGCCATGGCCAACACAATAGTTAACATATTTTTTATGGTCCCATTTGCGTCGCCAAAGTGTCCTCCAGTTTCAGCAGCAACTTCAAGCCTCAAGTGCCACTTGCCACTTGCCGTCAGCTCTTTCGATTGCTCGCTTCATTGGCCAACCAATTGCTGGATGCGTTACAGCAGTGGGGAAGCGATGGAGACAGACAGACAGAGAGAGAGAGAGAGAGAGAGAGACAGAGCGATAGAGTGAGAAGGGTCCCTGTATGTTTTGGGTTTAGTGTTCCGGCTTGCATTGTTCCTTGTTTCTATATATGTATGTATGTATGTATAGTTCTTGTGTGTGCAGGCAATTTCAAACCCGCAACTAAGTCAATTGTTAAAGCTTCATCACAATTGCTATACCCATTACATTATTATATATGTGTGGGGTATATGGACTGTAGAGTACAACACTTTCTCACTGCAGCTTTGCCTTTATAAGTTCACCACCCCCCGTTATCAACCCCCCTTCCATTAGTTAGTCCGCAGCTAAAGAGCTTACTACGCTCAAGTGTTGTTAAACGTTCGAAAGCAGTGTTGTAAAGCCAAGTAATAATTACAACTTAAGTACTGCACATAAGTTATGCGTGTCATTCACATTCAAGTGTTTTCTCTTCATGCGTTTCTCATCAAAAATGTTTTTTAATTCTTTGTTTGTTTTTGTAGATATGGCAACGTCAAGCCACAAGTTGGCAGCGCTCATGTAATAAGTGGGCAAGTTGCTAAACATTATATGTTGACACAAATATTCACCAGGTGGCAACACTGGCAAGCTAACTTAACGTTAAACTAAAATACCTTGTAGTTAAAGAGTGCAATAGGCTTTATCAGTTATTTGAAGTGTCAACTTGATACGCACATGAAGAGAGTAGCCGTTAATTTTGACATTCACTTGAGAAAAGCACAATCACACGAATGAGTTGGTGTCAATTTTAGAAAAGAATAGCTGTTAGTTAACTTGTGAGTATATTAAACTCACTGTCAACTTTAACATGCACATGAGAATCAAATGTTAAAGCGATTGATAACTTTGAGAAAGGGGCATTTGGTTGGCAGCTCTTCTAAAATGCAAACTAGCAAACCTCATGTTAAGCGAGCTCTTAAGTTTGACATGCACATGAGAAATGCGTACAAAATAGCATATAGAATTAAGCAAGTAGTTGATAAACGAAGCACTTAACGCAGTCCAAAATGTAGATACATGTTAAACTAGCTGTTAACTTTGACATGCACATGATAATGCAAATGATAAAGCAATGACTTTCCAGAGAAAGAAGTAGAAAGTGCAGATACAGCAGTGCATGTTAAACTAGCGGTTAACTTTAGCATGTACATGAGAAAGGCACAGACTTTGCTGTGATTGTAGTGTGCAGAGACTGGAGTAAGCCTGATTTATGGTCGGTTAATCGGCCGCGCTATATTTGACGCTTGTCTCCGCTCAAGCGCAATGCCGGATAATCCCAGGGAGATGTGAAAGGGGAGCGGGGAGCAGGGAGCAGGGAGCAGGAGGAGAGGAGGCCAAAAGATTCATTAAAGTAATTAGTAACCATCATGAAATGCGTCCACAATTTCGACTCGTTTCTCTTGCAGGCAGCTGAAAACGTTCACCCACCAAAGAAAGAGAGGCGAACAGAAGGGCGAGGGAAGCAGCAAGCGGAGGAAGCGGAGCAAAGGGAACAAACGGAAGAAGGAAGTGAAGAAACAGCAGACGAGGGAGCGGGAATAGTTGCTGTGCTTCGAAATGCTTATTGAAATTTACGATTATGCTGCGAAATTATTAAACAATATGACCGCAACAACAGCAACAATCATTAATAATCTGACAACAGGAGCCGAGGCAGAGAGTGGCGAGAGTGGCAAGAGACGGGGAGCTGCGGTGGGGGAGGGGGAGGGGGGAGGGAAATGAAACAAATCCCAGGCCGGCCACAAATCTAACGTCCAAATTGCTGCAGGCAACCACCGGGAACATGAAGTCGTTGCTCAACCGCACGCTGGCAACGATGGGTGGACAACATGGAATGGCATTGCCGACACTTTTGTTGCACGGTGTCGATGTGGGCAACGGGCAACGCATTAAGCCAACAACGAGTGGCCACGGCATCAGCAACATTAGCAGCGACAGCGACAGCGGCAGCGGCAGCGGCAGCACCACCAATGCCACCACCATCACGGCGAACAGCAGCAGCAGCAGCAGCATCAACAGCATCAACAGCATCAACATTACAGCAACAACAACGAGCAGCATCAGCATGGAGCCAGAGAACTTTTATAATGCATTTAGCAGTCTGCCATCGTCGGGCAATCTCAGTGGCTTCATTGCATCCTCAACAACGGCAGCCAGCAACGTATTGGGCAATGCCATCACCCACCTGCCCACGGCTAGTGGTGCCGCAACCACATTTCCAACACAGACTATGGCCACCTTTATTGCCGCTGGCAATAAGAATCGGGCCACCGTCATTGTGTATCCAACGGGTGAGTAATGGGCTAATGCCCGTGAATGATGAATGTATTCACTTCATACTAATTGAATGTTCACATTCGATTCACTTTCAGTTGGTTTCTCAATTGAAAGAGTTTCATAATTTTAAGTAGAAGTGCAGAGAGTCAGCTTTACATTGTTAAAAGCCCATAGCAGCACTCTCATTAACATTTCTGCCATCTGTCTTACTGTTAAGTGAACCCTTGTGAGAGTCACTTAACAGCGTGAGAAACTGTTGGCTGTGTGAGCTAAAGGCGAAGGAGAAAATAAGCTCTTAACTGTTAACAACAGCTTCCTAACTCTCATTAACACTTATGATAACTTCTTAGCTGTTTAGTTGGACTTTGTGAGAGTCACTTAACAGCGTGAGAAACTGTTGGCTGTGTAAGGGAAAGATCCAATCAGTAAACTGTCAACTCGTAACTGTTAACAGCAGACAGCAGTACTCTCTTTAACATTCTGTCACTTAACAGCAATAAGTAAGTTGCTTTTAAGTGAAATGCGCTGTTAATACGTTAAACTGTTAACAGAAATGTGAATGATTCGACAATTTGTCAAGTATCTGATCTGAGTATACTAACTAAAGTTAACTATATATCATATTTATCTGTATTATATGTATATAATGAATTAAATAATCTATTGAGGTACGTTTATTAATAAGGAAATCCCCATCTAATTACTGAAAAGTTGCCTCAAGTTTTACTTTTGTTGCCTCTTTGTTTCATCACAACTTTACTCTCTGGGGACGAACATGAAGTCGTTAAGCCTTTAGGCTCTATTTGTAACTTCCAGCTATCCGTCGAGAGCTATTAACCTGTCATCAATAATGTCTTAAGTCGACTGCCGCGACAACCATAAAGAGTTCATCATCTTTAGCTGGGAAGGGCGATGCGATAAGTTGGTCAGTTAATTAGAATTTGGCAGTCTGGCCTGGCTGTCCTGGCTGTCCTGGCTGATTAGCACGCTCGTCACATCAATGTCCGAATGTCCAACGAATGATTGTCACTACCCCTTAATCTCTGTGCTTGCCTGCCTCCCCTCCTGTCCACTCATCCTTTCATCTCCCACACAATAGGCCGCTGCCTGCCAATAATCAAATCAACTCGACGCAACTCGACTAAGTCTGTTTGGAGTTGAGGTCGCGTGCCAGCTCCAATTAGAGGCTAATTTGCATGATGCCATCCGTTCGCTCATTATCCACAGTGACTCCGATTGCCAAATCCCCTTCCATTCCCCCCCCTCTGCCGCTTAAACAGGCCTCTACTCCCTCCTGCCCACAGTTCTCCTCACAATGATTTCCCTGCGATAAGTGTTGACTTCTTTGGCGCATTTCTTTGTATTGTCACACAGCAAAGATAACTTCGCACTCGGCAGTGACAATGAGGGGCAAGAAGAGGGAGCGCACAGAGCGCAAGAAGAGGTGAGAGAGGGGGGAGGGTAAGGGGGCGTAAGAGCTAAGGGATCCTATGAGCGCGTTTCGTGTTTTCCCTACGAACAACGCTATAAAGAACTTAAAAGTGAGGAGCGAGCTGTGAAAGAGAAGAACAGAGAGAGAGGTTGCTTATAGTGCGAGTTGACTGTACGTCAACATTTAACTCAGAAACTTATCAAAAGAAGCAGCCATTAAAGCGAGGCACGACTGTACGAGTTGATTAAAGGCAGTCTCTTCACGTTTAAGACTTTCCCATCTCTAGCGTGAGACTGTGTCAAGTGAGTGAGCACGCGCCCATCTCTAAGCGACGCCCTTCTTGACATGATGAGCCTTGGGCCTTATGCAGCAATTAAGCAAGTTTAAGTCGAATTAATTGCAGAGATTGTGCTGGACTAAACAGTTGATTGTTTCGAGCAGCAGTCGGAGAGAGAAAGAGAGAGAGAGAGAGGGAGAGAGAGAGAGAGAGTAGGCAGTTATGGCTTAGCACCCAAAATAAGAAGAAAAAAGAAAAGAAAAGCTGACTCAGTTTGTGCCTATTAAGACGTCTTCGATGTCATCTCATCCCTATCAGAGGCAGGACTCAACGCGTCAGCGACGATGTCAATGTCAACGCTTTCAATGCCCTTTGGCTTTGCTTGTGCCATGGCGGCTGTTGGGAGGGATGATGACATGATTCCAGGGCTGGGGAGCTGCTACTGACATTCAAATACTTTTCGACAGCGATGAGAACATTGATAACAACAACAACAACAACAACAAGCAGACTCTTAGTATAGATAGTGAGAATACATACAATCTCTTGAAGTTCTTGCATCAGATAGTTAACAGCATACTTGGCCTTTCAGCCAAATAGTTCATTCAAATTCTTCAGCCACTTTCACATTTCGGCTAACTTGGCTTACAAAATAGTTGCGTTAGTTGTCCGTTGTTTGCTTACCTCGTGCACCAGGTTATCTACAATTTCCAGATATTCTTCAACAAAATTAAAAAAAAAAAAACTAACAAAGTTCAACGTTGGTCGCACTCTGCATACATAGTTTGTTAGCACAGACTTTGGATACCCTGTAACCGCAATCGAGCGGCAGAAAGGTATGTCAAAGCAGTGACAAAGTATAAGAGAAGCTAAAGAAAGCCTGTGGAATATTTCGATCGTATCTGAAAATAGTTGTTGTTTAGTGTTGGTTAACGCTTAATTGAAACGCTTAAAAGTAAAGTATATTTTTTTATTTATAAATTGCGCATTTTGTGCAATTGAAACTATTAAACTGAAATGTTTGCAGAAAAACTTTGTAGTTCAGTGTTGATAAACGGCGATTGGGAATTGGAAATCAATATAAGCTATGAATAGGACTAGACTAGACTAACCAATGCAATTGAGCTGTAACTATTAAGACGTTAAGAGCTAAGTTTTGACAAATGCAATTAATACATAGTGTTGGTAAATAAGTATTGGTTAAAAATTGATTGATTGAATTCAGCATTTATTATATTTGAGCTTTTAAAATTTATTTTTATATATAGTTATACATAGTTATATATAGTTTATAGTTAAACAAGTTATTCAGTGTTGGTAAACGTTGCTTAATAATTTTCTTTTAATTTTAGCTCCATAACAATGTCACATCAGTTTCTTTCAACTTGCAACATTAGTTAATTGGCTGAAATAAAAGGAAATTGAAATGAAATAATAACGTATTCAGCAAGTGTTGGTAAACGAACGAAACATAACTTAACATAACAACACGCATTATCATCGCGGTACATTGTATAAGATATTATTGCTCACACCTTCAGCTCTGTTAGATCTTCAGTTCGTTTTATAGTGTTGGTAAACGAGCAAACAGTTATTGTTCTGAAATTGCAACTCTTTTAGATGTCTCTTCTCTAACAGGCGATAGTCACGATACACACGCCCATCGCTATGGACTATTTGGTTATCGTTGACAGTCGTTTGCCATTGATTAGCATTACTTAAACAGTTTACCAACACTCATTCGCTAAGTAGCTCAACACCAAACGCACTTACACTTAGTCTATCCCACTCTCTCTCTCTCTCTCTTAAGTTTATCTCTGTCCCTGCCTGACATAAGTACAGTCTGCCCTCTGGATGAACGTAAGACTCTTTCACTTCAACTGTGTTCCTCAGGCACTTGTCGCAACTGCTCGAAGAACTCACCTACACAGCAGCACCGACAGCCCCTTTCCACCCTCTCCAGCTCCTCCTCTACATCTGCTTTGTGCTGTGGGCGTGGTGCCAGCCTTGCTCTGACATTGATAAGAAGGTTCGCAATTCAAGTGAACTCAACTTAACTGAAATAATGCTGCTGCCTTGCATTGTTGATATCCTATGAACGGGTATTATGGCTTGGCCATCTATTATGTGTACGTACTGAAATGAGATAGTTTCTAGCTCTCATATAGTTTGTTACTATTCTAACTATTCGTGTAACTAACTATGTGAACTCAGCTCTGCGTTGAGCTTTGCTTATGAAACTTGTCACAGTTGCCGCCTAGGATTATAGATAGAACATATAGGCATATTGAGCAGATTGATTGAGTACATCATATAGCAATAAATGATAAGAAACTGAATTATTATATGGATAATATCTGTATTTAAGTCATGTACAGTTTCATCAGAATCTAACGACTAAAACAATCGAAGTAATGGGTATTCAAGCATCGACTACTCACAGATAACTGGTTTATGCTTAGTCTACTCAAAGCTAAGATTTGCAGCGTCTGAAGCATTCAATTACAGGGTATGTGCACGTCGTGCAACTGCCGCAAACTATTTCCTATCATTTTCGTGGTGTTCTTTCACTTTTGTGCGCTCTCTTTCAGCTGTTTGCCTTTGCTGTCTCCGTTTGTCGCCTTTGTAGCGCATTCCAGAGTTCACTTCAAATATGCAAACATTCAATTTCCATAGGCCTAGCAGTCAAGGGGGCGGGAGGGGAGAGTGTGGGGGAGGGGGCGAGAGGCAACTCGCATTATTTTTATTGTATTTATTGAATATTTTCAGCATCAAAAGCGTTTGCCTGATGACTCAGCATGAATTACAGGCAGTGGCGTCGTTTGCAAGGGGCGTACAGTATTCACGGCAGAGGGGAGGCGTTTAGCGTGGGTAGAAGGGACGGGGGGGGGAGCAGGGAGCGGGGAAGCTGGTAGAGGCAGTGTTTGGGTTGGGACTCCCAAGCGGAAGAAGTCGACAAGTAATCTTAGTCAAGGGGACAAGCTGCTGCTGCTGCTGCTGCTGTTGTTGTCTTCAAGCTGCTGCGTTGCTCAGTCCCCCCTCTCCCCCTCCACCACCTACTACTCCCCTAACAACGCTGTCAGCCGTCAATTTGTGTAAATTTGAACTGTCACTTTGAAGGCGTTAATTGGATTCAATAATGTCAAGCAGCGAGCAGCGAGTAGCGTCAACAGTTGGCAGCAACTGCAACAACATCCTCTCGATGTCCACGTCCACGTCCATGTCCATGTCCATGTCCTTGTCCATGTGCTCTATGTTCTCCCCTTCCTCACTCTCTCACTCTCTCATCTGTTTTCTGCTCTGCTAGCAATCGCAAATCTGTTTTAGTCCTTCCCACACAACTTTTCATGTTTGCCAAGCTAAATTTAGGACATGACAACAACATCAGCAACAACATCAGCAACAACAACAACAACAACAACAACAACAAGAACAAGGAGAACAACAACAACATTTTGGTGGCCCCCTTTTTGAATTTTTTGTGGCTTAGATTAAGGGGCGTGGCAGCTAGCCTAGCCTGTGCAGCGTTGCATAATTGCGCTGTGGGCGTAACAGCAAATGGCAACACTACAATTTACAGTTTACACTGACAGAAATTAGGCAGCGAAAGTGACTCTAAATTCAAAATGTACATTTGTTGCCTCTGCACTATTTTCACAATTTTCAAACTAATTATTGCTGAGAAGTTTCAGTAGTCTTATGTGATTTGTAGGTAAATTAGAAAACTAAATTAGTTACTCAAGCATATAACAAATATAAATAAATAAAACACTCAATGATCTCTATGAACTAGTTATATAATGCAATCAATTTCCAAGTCATTGACAATATAAACAAATATAATGTATATATATATATATATATATATAAATATATACAATATAACTTAACTCTCTCAACAGATCGAACAATTTCATAGCAAGTTATTTGACTAACTGAATAAAACAAAAACTATGTCTCACCTGGTTAAAGTTGACTTCATATTTATACCCTGTGCCCATTAAAAATTGACAAAAAAGGGTATAATAATTTTGTGCAAATGTATGCAACAGGCAGAAGGAGGCATCTCCGACCCTATAAACTATATATATTCATGATCAGTATCATCAATAGCCGAGTCGATTGAGCCATGTCCGTCTGTCTGTCCGTCCCTCCATCCGTCTGTCCTATAACTATAAGAGCTAGAGACACCAAATTTGGCATGAAGGTAACTAATAATAGCCACATTTTTCTACGTAGATACTTCTAATTTAACAGGTGCTTGAAGAATATCATATAGAAGCAATGCTGGAAGTTTCATCAGGATCGGTTTATAAATATGACAGATAATCAGCAATAAAAGTTATTTTTCCATTGAATCAGCAGGCAGCATATGTGTGCGAGCGAGACAGCGAACGACTGTGATACATGCGTCTGCTTACCATGTGTGCGTATTTGTGCGAGCGAGATAGGGAACTACTGCGACACAGGCATAAGTAAATTAAGTGTCGTAACACTCAGCTTTTAATTGAATGTATATACATATGTGAGAGCTTGCTGCTATAAGCAAGCAAAGAATGCATATGCTAAATGAGTGTTTCAAAAGAGTATTCTTCTTCTTATTTCTATTATAATCAAAATACTTAATTTAGAAAACTGCACAGGGTATTATACTGTTAACAGTATTATACTGTTAATAAATAAAAAATATTATAATTAAAGATATACTTATAAATATGTATATAACCAACCTGAAGCTAAATCAATACATATAGTGACTATAATTAATATTATTATATTAGTTACATTTATTTGTTTGCATATAAAAAAAAAAATAAAATAAATTAAATTATATTTTAAATTTACAAATCATCTTATTAAAATAAAAGTAAAATAACAAAAGGAATGCATAAAAATGTAATATTTAAAAGTAATTTGTTTATTTTATAAAAATAAAAACTATATAAAATAATTGAAATTCAATATTAAGTTTCAAGTTCAGTATTAAGAGTTGACATTAATTTACTTTTAAATATATATTTAAACTCAAAAGGAATCCTTTTAAAAGATATGTTTTCAATCCTTTAGATATTGCTTAAAAGTAAACTAAACTTAAGCTAACTTTAAGTCGAATAACTCTTGACAAGTTTTGTTCATTATGCATTTTATAGTCATTATTTATATACAAGTCCATCAAATATATTTCATATTTGACTTATAGAAATGAGGATTAGTGCGCTGGATAAATAGTTTTGGGGGAAATTGTCTGAGTGTCAACATAATTTGTGGCAGTGTCAACAGAGAGAGAGTGTGTCACTGCGAGATACACAAGATGTATACTTGGAATATAATTATATTTAAATATATATATATATATATATATATACAGATTTAAGTTATATATAGATATGCACGTACCGTTGTGCCTGCCCTATCAGCATTGAAAGCGTTAAGAAAATTGTTTGGCCAAGACTCTCGCCAGCAAATTGTTGACTTCTGCTCCCTTGTGGCTTGAGTTGTCAGCCAAACAAAAGACAAATTGAAACACGCGTTGCGATAAGCATCGACAGCGGTTCAAGTGGTTGTTCGAATGGTGTCCAGTTGTGTTTAGTGGTGTGCAGTGGTGTTCGGTGGTGTTCCGTGGTTGCAAGTGCTGCTCAAGGTGGCCACACAGCAGCCCCAACGTGCCACTGAAACATTAAGATAAAGCAAGAACAAAAAAAAGAAGAGAGACAACAAAACAGAACAACATAAAAAACAGTTGAAAGCAGGTTGAAAATGAAATTAAAAAGCGGCAACAGAAGCAAGTCAAGCAAGGCAAAGAAGTAACAGGGCTGGGGGGCTGGGACAGGGAAAGGGAAAGGACAAGGGAGAGGAACAGGGAAAGGGAGTGGGAAAGGGAAAGGGAAAGCGTGCACAAAAGTAGGCAGCACTGAAAGGCAAATTCAAATGATGCTAACGCAAACGCTTCGCAATTTGGCCAAATGCCTTTTTTCCTGGCCCAGATAGCTAGCCTTTGTCCATAGAGACCCACCCACCCACCCCCCTTCCCCCCTGGCCACAGACTGGCAGCGTAAGTAAGTGTTGCCTACATTTTGGGGCCGCCATCAGGCAAATGAACCCCCCCCAAAAAAGATGAGCCCCAAATTATGAGACCCTTACAATGGCAACAACAAAAGACATTCAATTTGTTGTTACCTACTTTACAGTGCACGTGTGTGGCTGTGTGTGTGTGGGTGTGCTGTTAGCACATGAATAAATAATTTCCAGCTTATTTCACTGCCTAAATCGTTGGCTTTTGGCCATTTGACCGCAGCAATTAACCAAAACATTAAAAAAAGGTTAAAATCAAAAATTTGAAATCTGGTTTTAGGCGCTTAAAAATGATTGGAAAACCTCTTTTAAAATGGACAAATGGCAAACTGGAATGGGACACATTTGAAACATGGCAACTGAGTATTATGCTAGCTTTAACAGCAGCTAGTCGACTAGCACATACCCTGTAGCTAGTCTAAAATCGAATTGTATTGAAATCGAATTAATTCAAATAATTATATTAGAAATCTATAAATATCTGAAATTCCCCAATTTATTTTGTAGTTTTGAGAAAATGTATTTGTAGCTGTAATATCTGGGAGCTAGCATACCAAATATGGTAACGCTAGTCCTGCTAGTTGCTCGGATCAATGGGATCACTAAGATAATCTCTGAAGTTCAGTTTCTACAAAGATATAAAAGAACATTGCAGATTTACAGGGTATATTCATGTTCGGTATTCAGTTTATCTTATAGACTATAAATGTTTGTACCCTCTACTTGCTTGCACACAAAGCTCAAAGAGTTTATATAGCTTAACAAATGGATTTATAGGGTATACAATTATGTGAAAGATATTGAAGTATTTAATATTTGGAATATTTGTTATACCCTGTAAAATTTATTACACATACAATTGTGAAATTAGAGATTTTTAAAAATACGCTTCAGAGATTACAGGGTAAATATCATCAATATACATATCAATATACATAAATATCAGTATTAGCTTCTTAAATTTTCCAATATTATACTCTATAATGAGCAGGGTATACAAATGACTAGCATTAACTTAAATTTTAAAAGAAAACGAATATTATACCCTGTAAGCTATCGTCAAAGAAAGAGACATAACTTTGTATAATCACGAATGCTTACAGAGTATTCAACTGGTAAGTAGCTTTCAAAATACCCTGTAATTTATTAATACAGAGACTATATCTTGACTTTTAATATACGCTGTAAGTGGTATAAACTCACATCATGTTTACAGGGTATACAACTATTTAGAAACACTTTAAGTACTATAAATATTATACACTGTGCTCTAACTACCTTTACGGCTAACAAATTGAATACCCTGTAATATGTTTACACTGAGATCATAAACATACAGTCGACATTTTACAGGGTATGCAACTGACATTATGTATTTCCCTGTGAATACCATAAGAAATCGTATATCTTTCACTTGATCTTTATTGTTATCCATCATTCAGATGACGACTAATATACCCTGTAACTTTGGTTCTCTTTACAGTTTCACCCGAATCGATTGTCATACCGATCGTTTCGTGCATCTTCGGTTTTCCGATCCTGGCCCTAATCGTCATCTGTTGCCTGCGACGGCGGGCCAAGTTGGCCAGGGAGCGGGACAGGCGACGTAACTATGATATGCAGGACCACGCTGTCAGCCTGGTCAGATTTAGTCCAATTCATAGGCTTAGTGAGTTTGAATGTTGTAACGTGTGTACCAAACAAAAACAAAAAGAACAGAAACTATTCTCATCTTTCTTTATTTTTCTCTAGTTTTTTTTTCTTCTTCTTTTTCCATTTTCTATTTTCCTATGAATGCTAAGCATTCTCCCACTCTCTCGCCCTCTCTCACTCTCTCTTTCACACCTGAACGCCATTTCTCTGTTTCTCTCGTCCTTTTTAATCTCTTTTCCATGTAGCAAATTTCCCTTGAGCATCAATTTCTATGTCATTTAGTATCTGGCATAGTGTGGAATTGCTGCGAAAGTGAAATGCAGAACGCATCTTAGACTTACACTCATGGCCAAAATAATAAGTACACCAGCAACGATTGCCTTGCAAATAAAAATCTATTCAATTCACTAGAATATTACCATACTTAATTGAATTTATTGTTTACACAAAATAATAAGAAAATTTATTTAAAATGATTTTGATTTTTTTTTATTTCATTTTTATTTTTAATTTATTTTTTTTTAGCTTAGAATTAAATTTCTTTGTTTATTTACAAAATTATTAAAATTAAATATTTTTAATTTAACAAATATTAATATTAATTAATTAATTTGTTCAATACTGCAAATTGTTCAATAATGATTGCACAAACAATTCAGTAATTATGCCCTGTATGCCCTAAATGGGTATAATAGCTTTGTGCAAATGTCTGTAACACGCAGAAAGAGGTATGTGAGTTCCCAATAAAGTATATATATTCTTGATCAGTAACAGCAGGCGAGTCGACAAGGCAATGTCCATCTGTCCGTATAACTGTCGCATCGATTTCAGCAAACCTAAGAACTAGAAAGTCGCAGATTGAGCTTATATCAAATTTTGAATACTCTCCCTGCCTCTCCCACAAATCCCACTTGACAGATGCTTGAATAATATAATTGTAAAACAATCCTGAAAGTTTCATTAAGATCATTCCATAAATAACAAAGTTATTCAGAAATACGTAAGCTGTTCAGAAAGCTAATTATTGGGCTTTGCCTTTTGCGGCCAGCACGTGTGTGCGAGCGAGACAGCGACAGATGCATATGTAGAGAATGTATAATGAAAATACTTTATAAAACAGACGGGCACAGGGTATTATACACTGCCACGTGCACTCGACTGATTTGTTTATTGGACATCAACTGAATGAAGAAGGTTTTGCAATTGCTTTTATGTTTTTTTTTTTTTTAAATTATATAATATTAATATTGAAATTCTGTAAGCCTACCAGTTGTATTTTCAGTCCCAAAATGTACTTAATTTTAATATTTGTGCCGTACTTATTTGCTTGACCAGGAGTGTATCAACTCATTCATATTTTAATGATCTCGATGTAAGCGTGCCATTTCCGTAGCTATTATGTATATTTAGTTAACCTGTTAACCAACACCACCCCCACCCCCCAGCCCCCTTTACGCACCACCCACTTGTGTATTGTGCAGACCTGCGTCATGCCCCCTTTCCCCGTTCCTATGCTGGCCATTGTGTTTTTATCTGTTGAAAATTTTAACAATTTTCCACGCTTTGTTTTTCCTGCATAAATTGCATTTTATATTGCCAAAAACACACACACGCGCACACACAAATACGGGCACACCTGCCGCCAAAGGTTTCCTTATTTTCTTTCCCATTTTTCCTCAGCTTTCCCCCCCATTTTCCGTATGCCCGCATAGGCAAATTGTGTTGCCTGCTTTTGTAAGGCAAAGCACAAATTTTAAATTTTAAAAAAGAATATTCACACATACAACAAAAAAGCACTTCTATGTGTATGTGCATGTGTGTGTGGGTGTGTGTGTGTGTGTGTGTGTATGTGTATGTGTGATAACAAACTTCTTCTTGCAAAAGTTTCCCGTTTTTTCCATATCAAATGGAAAAATCTCTATTTACACTGAGGTTTCATTTCACATTTCGTAGCAGTTTTCAAATCAAATATTCAAATTACATTTTGATTTGTTGCCCGACGTTTTTTCTTTGTTGTTTGTGTTATTGCTGTGATTTTAATTCTGAGAACACGATTTGGATTCTCAGAACAGATTTCAGCATCAGCTTCCTGTAACTTTGTCGCTTTTGAATTGCTTTGTGAATTTACTAATTTCGATATTCACAGTTGATATTTGCAGTATTCAACCGTTTCTACGCAGCGAGGGGACAGATGGGGCAGGGAGTGCAAGAAAAGGGAATGAAGAGTGATGGAGCGAGTGAGGGAGTGAGGAATACAGGGGATATATACATAGGATAGAATTTCACTTTTTCAAAGGAATCCAATTTGAATTCAAAAGCTGACAAACAACAAGTGCCGTGTGACCGACTGACAGTTACTCTGTAAGAAAGCAATCTCTGTCTTTCTCTCTTGCACTCTCACTCTTACTCTTCCTCAATCTATCTCTTTCTCTGTCTCTCTATGTCGCCCTGTCTCACTCTTGCTGCGATTGTCATATGGATATTGCAGATATTTTCTGTATAAATACATGTTACATTTAGTTGGACAAGTCTATTATGCCCAGCTTAAATTGTTTGCAAAGTACAGGGTATGCTGTATGCTGCAATTTGGCCAGAAGTTCTAGCTAAAACTGTAAGGAAAGTACATGAACTTAAACTGATTGCATTTGAGAAGAAGTTTTAACAGGCCAACAGATATACCCGCTTGGGTATACAACAAAGCAGGGTATCAGATGAGGGCAAATGTAAAGAAAGAAAAGTCCAAGTTGAAGTTGAGTGCCTGCTGTGACTGTTGTATGGGCCACAGTCAATGTGGCAGCCACTTAATGAAAGTGAGCGTCGTCATACACACACACACACACACACGCACATACTCATACACACTCGAACTCGCACACACATGCTGAGATATTCATGCTGTTTTGCATGTGTCAAGCACAGCAGGAGCAGATGCTGCCTGCATTTTCATTTGCATTGCATACCTTTGGGCGCTTGCCCTCGTTTTCCATATCAACAACAGCAACAACAGCAACAACAACAATAACAACAACAACAACAAATACACACTCATACTATGCATACAGAAGCAAGGTATGTAAATGCCTTCCTACCTTCTCCCATTTTAACAGCTGTAAATTTTACATTCAGTGTTTGGTTAGCTTCAGAATGCGTTCTCTTTGTCACTTCAGCAGGTAGACACGATGATGATAGCGATGATAATGATAAATGATCATAATGATAAGCACGATGATGATGTTAATGTTTCAGCTGGCACGTTAACGAACCGTTGACAACCGCAGTAAACTGCATGTTGTTATTCTTACATTTTTGGACCCTGTACTTAAAAAAAACACAAAGTGCCTATTAAGCTTGTCGACAGCGAAGTGTGGGCAGACCCTATGAAGTATATATATTCTTGATCAGCATCAACAGCAGAGTCGTTATAGCCATGTCCGTCTGCCTGAGTTCTCATTGATAAACAGAGAACATAATTGATATAAAGCTATCAAGTATATAATTGAATTATACGTTGTACATTGTACGTTTTCAATTATTTAATAAACAAAAACGAAATGCGTTTTCGGACGTACAAGAAGCACAACAACTATGTTTGTTTATATACGACAAGCAAACGAAAAAACCACACACATACAGGCTGCATTCGAATTGCGATTTAAAAAATATATTTAAAAGGGGAATCGAAGCGTGTGATTTGTGGTCAGCTAGATAGAGCAGCTGCCCGCTTACCTGAAAGACTTTCCTATTTTTTTTTTTTTTAATTATTTCTATTTTTCTTGGTTTTTTGTTGAATTTCATTTAAATCAAACAGGGAAACAAACTGTCGAGCAGTGCCTGTAATGTTGTTATTTGTTTATTTTTTTGTGGTGGTGAATTTTTCTTTTTGCATAAATTTCGGAAAACAATTACGCAGACACTGTGCATAGTAGGGCGTATGTGTTGAATTTTAAATTACACAAATTTTAAACTGATGTTGACCGCTTTTCACAAGGGCTTTCAGCAGGGACAGTTGATGTTAGCCATATAAGTGTGAGTCTGTTAACTAACAGCTTTTGCTTAAGCTACTGTTAACATTTGCTAGCAAGATGGGCACTAACAATGGCACTTACTGTTAGTTTATATCGTAGCTGTTCATCAATCTTCTCTACAGTAACTGACGCATGTTAATGCTTTTCCAATTTGCAATCAGGGACGGCTACTGTTTTCTTCGCCTTGAACTGTTAATTAACAGAAGACAGATCATGCAAATGTTGCCTATTTATCTGCGCTGCAAATAACAGTGTGCAGCTGCTGTTAAATATATCAGAGCTGTTAACATGCATAATCCCTGGCAACAGTGAAATTTCTACAGTAAAAATAACATATTTAACAACATTTGATAACATTTGTCGACATAATTACAACTAACACTGCCAACGGCTGTTAACACTTGCAAATTAACATTAATTAACCTAATTACAAGTCTTTAATCATATTAGACACATTATCAACAAATTGGTGCCACTGTGCGCACGTCTTGGCAATTGGTGGCGTCTCCGTTTATTTTATATATTTATTTTTTGTTTTTGGTCTCCGTCGGCGTTGGTGTTGCACGCACGTCTTGAAGTTCGCATCAAATTTCAAATTTCGGCTAACTTCTCTCGTCGCACGTTTTCAATTTGTTGTTTTTTTTTTCTACATTCTTTCTTTCTCTTTTTACGTGACATAAAAATAACATTTTCATTCCATTTACTGTTAGTAAATTGTAACTAATTTTAATTGGTTTTTTCTCTTTTGTTTTGTTTTCTTTTGTTTCTCTTTTCGTCTACTCTTTGCTCTTGTTGTTGTTGTTGTTGCTTATAGATTACCGATCGTCGCGAGCTATCAGTCTACGTCCTGAACGAAGCCTAAGCCAGGGCTTCACTTCGCTGGAGCTGGACACGGTGCTGGAGGAGCGCTGCAGCGATGTGGAGCAGACGCAAACTGAAATTCTAAATCCCGAATCGCCCATGGACACCAACTCCTACAAGATGTCCTTCTCATCGAGCTAACAGTTAGCAGCACAAAAACAACAACAACAACAACAGCAACAGCTGCAGCAGCAGCAAACGCAGCAAACGCAACAACTGCAGGTACCGCTGCCCTCGACGTCGATGTCAACGCCAGCGCAGTCCACAGCGCTGCTGCAGCCGCAGCGTTTAGCGTTGACGCCACCGCTGCGCAAGGCAGGCAGCATGCGCGAATCGCACGACGCAACTGCGCTTGCCAAGCGTCGCAGTCGACTGCAAGAGCTGCGCGCTGCCAGCAGCAGCAGTGGCAGCAGCGAAGCGGCCGTTGCTTTTGGCGCCAGCAAGCGTGAATCGAAGCGCGAGCGTCGCGCGCATGGCGTCGGCAGCAGCAGCGCAGCAACAGCGGCCGCCATGCGCAAGTCGCAGTCGCTAGATGCCGCTGAGAGTTTGTCGCTGGCCAGCATTCAGTCGCCATTGTGGGTAACGCTTACGAATGCGCGCACCATCGAGGAATTGGCCCAACAGAAGCTGTAGCCAATGAAAACCCACCAAAAACGTGGCTTCTTCGTCTTGTTGTTGTTCATGTTAACAGAGCATCCACGTCTAATTCCCCGCCTCCCTGCCTGCAAAGGTAATTGGTATCCAACGGTTTTTCTCTATATGTAATTTACCCTGTAAGTGTCTAAGCAATTGTAACAACAAAACAAATGAAAACGATAAATAATTCAACTAATGACCAAAATGTAGTCCACAATAAAAGCCGAATAACAAATATAAATACCAAATAAATGCATTTTAATTTATTTAACTAATTGCTGTGTCGTTAATAGCGTGTGATCTCTTAAAATCCAAATAGCGCTGTTAAGTTAACATCAAACTGTTAAGCATGTCGCCGCAAAACTGTTAGATGCGCAATCGAATTAGTTTGTGTCTTTGAGTGAATTTCAAAAAGAGTCATGTGACTTGTTACAGTAAACACACGATAGAGTGAACTCCCGATATAATGAACACGCAAGTAAGCGTCACCCAACAGTTGGAAAGAAACAAAGCAAGACACTCAAAATGGCAACGGTATGTTAACAGTAAAATTTATTTAACAGTCTTGTGAACACACTGTTAAATTGCAAATAGCAGAGGTTATAGTGTGCTGTTGATGGAGTTACTCTACAGAGACTGTTAAAGTGTAAGTTACCTACAAATATAAACATTTTTCGAATGCACAACTGAAAAGACATATTTCAAAACTCGTAAATGCTAAATCCACAATAAAATTTGTTTTTATTAGTGCACTGGACACTTAACATTTGCACTGTTAAACACAAAAATGTGATGAAGCAATGTGACACTCCAGAGGGACTCTATAATTTTAAAATCCCCATTTACATTAACTTATAATCCACAGTGGAATCCAAACACAAAATTATAACACAAAACTATTGTCTTTTTATATGGGTGGTTTTTGTTTTTATTTAAATTATCTTGTATATGTAATAAGAGCTTAAAATACAAATTTAATTTCGTTATCAAAATACATTGTTATACAATTTCCTTAGTTGTTTTTTTCTTCTTATATTTTGTTACAGATCTTTAGTTGCTTGTTATTTTTCTTACTTTTTTTATTATTATTATTATTATGTTTGCCTTTTATCATGTTTAGCTTATGTAATTATATAATTAGTTTAGCATTTTTTTTTTATATTTTTAATATTAATTAATAGAAAAAAATACTAACAAAAAAGAAGAGGTCGTCATGGATATATCCATTGTTTTTAATATATATATATATATGTATATATATTCTTTATATATATATATATATATATAGATATATAAATATAGATTAACTGTATATATAGTATTCATATAATACACAAAAAAAAATCCAAAATAAAAATAAGAAAGTAAAGGGGAATACGTATGAAGTAAAAAAATTGAAAATACTTCGCTTTCAGTTGCCAATAGGGAAACATAGGAGTTCCCAGTCCCAAAAAAAAAAATGAAATAAAATAAAAATATTCAAACAAAATAAACCATTACATTTTTGTGAATTTCAAGCGTTTTTAGAACGGGGAAAGAAATAAACAAATTATATTTAAAATTGCATAAAAAAATAATAATAATAAAAAATAAACTGAAAAAATGTTTTTACAATTAAACTACAAAAATTGCAAGCAGGGTACGTCTCTCTGTGTCTGTGCGGGGGGCGTTGTTGTGGGCGTGGTTCAGGGCCTGAGCAAATTGAATACTGTAATTTATGCAAACGCCTCTAAATGTGTTTATGAATGCAACGAAATTATCTCCACAATTGAGCATTATTAAATGCTTTACACAATTTTATCTTCTCATCATTTTTTCCTATATTTTTTCTTTTTTTTTTTAAGTTATTTATAAACACAATTTAAAAGCTTGGAATAAACTCAGTTAAATGTTTAAGGTCAAAAAAATACGCATATACATTCATTAAAATATAAAACTAACTAGCAAGTGTTGTTGTTGCTGTTTTGATTTTAGTTATTCATGTCATTTTGATAGTGTCTTTACAGTTTTAAAGGGGCTGTGGTGTGTGTACGGGGGGGTGGGGACGTCTTTAGATAAGCCTATTAATGAATGCAGCGCATTTCAAACTGCGCCTGACTCATATCTATAACAGCTGTTGCTGCGGTCGTTGCTTGTAAATCTGTAACATTAACAGCTGTAAACTGTAGTACACATACATTATTAGTACATATTTAATATACAATTAACAGCTGTTAACTTTGGATCAAAGCTCTATAGCTAAAAGATGTTAAGTGCATTAAAAAACATTTGCCTTATCAGCTGTTAACTATTGTAAAAACTTAAGCATTAACAGCTGTTAACTGGTAATTTATCTTTAGCATCCACAGCAATTAACAGCCGATTAAAGCCTTAGCATTACCAGTTGATAACTGCTGATCAAAGTTTTATCATTAACAGCTGTTAACTTTGGATCAAAGATCTATAGTTGCCAGATGTTAAGTGCTTCACAACTTTGGTATTAACAGATGCAGCATTAGCAGCTGTTTTAAGTGCAAATAAAGGCTGTTAGCTGCTGTATAAGCGTTAACAGCTGTTAACTATTAATCAAAGATCTAGCAATAATAAGCATTAATGGCTGTTATATGCTGATCAATAGTCTAGCATTAACAGCTATTAGCTGTAGTACTTTGGCATTAACAGCTGTTAAGGCATTTCACTGTTATGTTGTTTACATAATGTTACTATAATTGAACACTGAACAATTGAACAATTGTTGTTGCAGACTGTGTTGTTGTTCAGAGACTGCTACTAAATAAATATCAGTTACTCTGTCTTTATATGCATATATATTTATCTATATATGTATATATATGTGTGTGTGTGTGTGTGTGTGTGTGTGCTGAGTAAATTGATATCAAGTCACAATCTGAATGCAATTAATTTAATCTCTAGGCTATTTAGGTTGACAAGAGGGTTTGTTGTTCTTGTTGTTATTGATGACATTGTACCTGTTACTTTTGGATAGTATACTATCACAGTGACAGTGACTCGTTACTCGCTGTGACAAGTAACAGGTACACACGAAAGCATCTCACACAGCTTTACTACATATGTATCGTGGCTGCCGTATAACGTGCCTCTCCACGACGCCATGACCATTGGCTGGGACGGAACTGTTGAGCAAAAGAGAATTCCAAATTAATAAATGTATGTGTGCAAGCGAGACGGTTATATAGGCTGCTATAGGCTTGTGGATTGTAATCAATATTGGAAACAAACCTGATGCAAATGCTTGGTCTGCATGTAAATATATTAACAAAGTTAGCAAATCGAATTGTTTTTATTTATTTATTTATTTTTTTTTTTTGGTTTCTTCTTTGTGGATTGCGTCTTGTGGACTGTGAACTCACCTGTATGAGCAGCTGGCCGCTCCGTGTGTGTGGATTGCGGTACGCATAGAATAACCACAACGTGACAGCGAACACCAGACAAATGGGCACCATAAAACCAAATGCCACGCCCACATTCTTATTATCTGGCGACATCATAGCATCGAGATGCTCGCTCTTCTCCAAATTGGGATCATCTTTGCCCCCGGACATCGATGACTGTGTGCTGCTCACAGATGATGACTCTGTGACCGCTGCTCCTCCACTGCCAGCGTCTGACGACGATGGCGTTGACGAGGTAGAGGCGCCTCCATTACCGCTGTTGCTGCCAGCGCCGCCGCCGCCGCTGCTATTATTGGTACTGCTGCTGCTGCCGCTGTTCTCCTGGGCAGCGTTATTGCCCTTCTTGCCCAGCGCCGGGCATTGATCGATGCTGGTGATGGCAGTACGATTGCAGCCTGCAAATGAAGCAAAGTCAGTTAAATGAGCACATTGAATAGAAAGAGACAGATAGATGTGGTTTATTGCTATCGATAATTGTCAGCAGAGCACTTCCAATGAAATTCACAGTAAAAATACACATTTATTTAGTGTATAAATTAAATTAATTGTATTTCATTATAATTAATTGTTGTATTTGTATGCATTATATGTATGTCTTACATCGTATGTATGTATGCATTACAAGTTTTATCGAGCGACTTATCGATATCGACCTTCATCGATTCTGCAGTGTCAACATACTATATATAATGAATAGCAGTCTATCGAGAATCTAGCGAATTACCAATAAATCGATAACAATTATCGATTAACTAAAAGTGAGATTTACATCGATATGTTGATCACCAAAACTATATCCGATAACTACACGATATCGATACTACAATCGATAGCACGTCGAATCATTACCTTTTTGCTGCCAATCCTGCTTCCGTCGATCACTGCCATTGGATGTGGAGCAGCGATTTAGCGCGGAGCACCAGGCACACTGTTGAAGGAGTGTATAGTTAGAGCTATCGTTTATCGAGGTGGAAGTGAGATAACTAACCGTAAATGTGGTATTGTGATTCATGCACGATTGGCAGTCACTGTAGCCTAGACAGGTGGGTAAAGCCGTCAGCATAATGATTGTGGAATTCGTTATATCCGGCTGTCCAAAAGTGACGCGATGATATTCATAGATCGTCTTCCGGCGTGCAACTAAAGGGAAGAAGAAAGAAGAATGGTATTGAGATGAAGATGAAGCCAAAGACTCAATTATGGATTATGATTGTGCTTACACATATGCGTCTTGTCGACAATGTAGGCATCGGAGAGTCCAACCTTAACCGGATGCTGACTGTCCTGAATGTTGCTAATCAACGTGGGCAGGTGATAGTAAACAAACATGATATCGCCATTCTGATGCAACGTGGCACTGAATGTAAAGTTCCCATACGCCGGCTTATCCTGCAGCGTCACATTCTCCCAGACGACTGTGAAGGCGGTGCCTGAAACGGGAAGAAGATTGAAGATTGAATACCAAGTCAAAGTGGAGGCAAGTGTGAATTTACGAACTGAACAAAGAGTAAACTCAACTATGAGAGACTCTGTGCTTTGCTTCCCGAGGAACACCTGAGTTGAATAACGAGACTTCGTTGTGTATCATGTGTACCGAAGTGATCAAAGCACTAGTAAACGAGTTGAGGACCCTAAAGCGAACCCGAACGTGAGAGACCCTGTACTTTGTTTATTGACTAACTTGTAAATGTATTATCGGGACTACATTGTGCATTATGTGTCAAAGTAAGACTTAAGGAGTTAACCAGACTGTGAGAAACCCTGTACTTTGATTCTTGAGTAACTTTCAGGCTTATTATGGAGGCTTCTTTGTGTAACATGTGTAATAGAATGGAGAAAGTAATTCTAAAAGAGTTGAAAATGCTACAGTCTAGGGAACCCGACTGTGAGAGACCTGGTACTTTGACAGTTCAATGAATTTTGTGTATACATTTTGAGTACATCCGACCAAGAATCAAGGCTTAAGATTTGAAATTTCTGGGGCGGAATGATGCTGATCATGAATATATGTAGTTTTAAGTTCGGAGATACCTCCTTTAGACTCATTGTACTTGCTAATTGCAGGGTCTAATGAAGTAAAGTTCGAATCAAAAATGTTTATCTTCTAATTCATGATGCCGAACTGAACACTTACCATTGTCCTGCAATCGAACGAATGAATCATCCGCCATGCTCGTGTCAAAGTTGGCCATAAGAGGAGCAATATATTGTGTGGCCGCCAGCCAGGAATGGACATACTCTCCGGTATAGAGGAAACCGCCAGTGGCAACAGTTACATTCCTCACATAATGTCCATAGAAGGGAAAATCGAATTTCAGCTCGACGGTCATGGCACGTCGATGGGATGAGGAAAGCATAATATTTTCGGGTATTGCACGCATTTGTGACCACAAGGAGGATGTTTCATCCTTGCTCACATATAACAGACTGCGATAGTAATCGAAGTGATCCTCGCGACTGGTCAGAGTTTGATTCGCTGCCCCCTTGGTGATGACCTCCTCGGGCACATCGACCTCATCGATCAGTGAACGTTCCGTTGTGGTTGGCACTTGAATGCCAGAGGCAGCTACTTTCTTGGGATACTGTGATGGCTGTGAGACCGAAATTGGGGTTTTCTTTGAAGGATTGGGGGATTGTGCACCAGCTGGTAAAGCTGAAGAAGCCGAAGACGCAGCGGGTGCGGGAGCAGAAGCTGCAGACACATTGATGCTGGTGGAGCTGTTGATGCCACCATTGTTGGTGCTGCTTAAATCCTTGCGTTGTCCGGTCCCATTTACGCCCACATTGCCCACGTTGTAGGTAACGCTGTCGGTGCTGCCAGCTAGTTTGCTACTGTCGACTGTCGTCACAGTGGCATCTCTGCTCGATGCATTTACGCTCGCATTTGGGCTAATGCTCTGATATTGATTCTTCAGATCCTGTGCTGTTGTTGCCGCAACTGGCGTTGGTGTGGTAAATGGCGAACGTCGTTGCCGATGCAACGTTTCTGCGGGCAACAGCACCACATCATCCGGATGAATGTATGTGAGTTGTCTGTTAAGGCTACTGTACGCACTTGGAGCTGCAATTAAACAGAGCATGGGAAACTTTAGATATATACATTATTAAAATATATTTATATATAATTATATCTATGTCTATGTCTATATCTATGTCTGTGTCTGTGTCTGCAGGACAATGTCTATGTCTATGTATATGTCTATATCTATATATATATCTATATCTATATCTATATCTATATCTATATCTATATCTATATCTATATCTATATCTATATCTATATCTATATCTATATCTATATCTATATCTATATCTATATCTATATCTATATCTATATCTATATCTATATCTATATCTATATCTATATCTATATCTATATCTATATCTATATCTATATCTATATCTATATCTATATCTATATCTATATCTATATCTATATCTATATCTATATCTATATCTATATCTATATCTATATCTATATCTATATCTATATATCTATATCGACATATATCTCTATATGTTGACCTCTTAGCTAATTGAATCATGGAGGACATTTGTAATCCAGTTTCTGCCCGAATTTCGTCACATTTTCGCTTTCCTTTTGCGATAAAGCGATAAAGTGGAACACATTCTTAATACAAATCTGTTGTATTCAAAAAATATATGAATCATTTGAAGTTCCAGTTTTTTTTTTGTGAAATTCCCAGCGTTTTTGAGATTGCTGCGAGTCTTAATCTGGTTTCTGTTCCAAGTATTTCTTATCAATTCGCTGCAAGCGTTGTTTAGTTAGTATATTTAAGCCTGTTTTTGTATTTGCATTCCATTATCTAATACATTTGCTAAATTGAAATGTAAATATTCGGAGAAAAATGAGCTGCCTCGGTGTTGCCATCTGCTTATGCTGGGCTAAACAAGCTGGCAACGCTGCAATTATTTGACATGTAAACTAATTATACATATTTACGTGAGAAAAGATAACGAGCTGTTAAAGTGAATGTTAATGCTTAACATGAGGTCGTAAACAGAAAGCTGTAAACTGTAAACTGTATATTGTGGATGCTAAGCGGAACTTGTTTGACGTGGATCATATATGTATACATTGTAATTTTTGTTTGCATGTACAACAACAATAGCAATAATAATAATAACAACAGATACATGACGCTGATTATAGGTATTTATATAACATGACATTTGAATATATTATTAAGCAATTTGGTTTGCCGTTTCTTCTTCTTCTGTCTCTGCTTGTTTTTGTGTTGTTGCTGTAACCACATTTTGTGCCTTTTTTGTGTGTGTTGTAATTGCTGCTAACGGTTACTTCATGCCCCGCACTCAATATCGATTTTCTATTTTCATTTTACTTGTGTGTGTGTGATTTCAGGCATTTACACAAGTTTCCCCTTCTCCACACAGTGCCTAGGCACAGTCTTCAGCCAGGCGTCTCAAATCGAAACATGACAAGTAAACTAGCTCAGCTTACACACACACGCACACAGCCATACAGAGAGGCATAAGTAGGCACATATCAAAGGGCACTGCGCCATTAATCGCACTTTGTTATTGTTTTTCTCTCGCTCTCTCTCTCTGTCTGTCTCTCTCACTTTCTGCCGCTCTCTTTTGTTGTTGTGCAGCGCTTTACAATACAGTTATAACATGTGTACACACACACAGACAAACACATATGTATACAAACTTGACTTGGCAGAATGGATAAGATATCGATTACGATTTTATGATCCACTTGAGATCTTAAATGCCAAACAAAGTTATATGTATGTAAATAATGTGGAGCAAGGTGCGAGGTCTACACACACACACACACACACATACACACACACAAACACACATTTGCATACACAAACAAGACATACACATCTCGCTGGCAACAAAGTTATTTGCTCAAAGCGCGGCATTTTTTTGTTTTTATTTTATTTTCGGTATTAAATTATAAAAATACTGCAACGTAAGCTGCATACCTCTCGTTCTCGTTTTGCTTGCCAAATAAATTGGTATCTGGTGGCAGCACTGCAATACTCCACCTCCTGGGCAAATAGCAGGTGAGCAGGTGGCAGCACTGCACAAAACACCAGTTGCACCCTCCCCCCCACTACCACCCAACAGAGCACAATTGATTTAAGCGATTGCGTTGCTCAAACTTAACGAATGACAATTTGCGTATTACATGAAAATCACTTTGTTTAGCGATTAGGAAACTGCCGCAAATAAAGTGGGAGTGGGAGAGGGAGAGGCGAGCGAGAGAGGGGGATAATGAGCGACCGATCGATAGAGAAATCATTGAACGTCATCATCTCTTTGCGTTTTGTCTATTTCCCCATTGCCTTGCATAATAATTAGCTGCGGTCACACTGAGTCACACACCGGCAACCGCAGCAGCTATTGCTCTCTCCCTCTCGCACACACTGTTCCCCAACCCATGTAGTTCCTGTTGTTTTTGTTGCTATTTGGTCTTGTACGACGTTTGATTTCAATTGAACCCGATGTTAACTATTGTGTTAATGGATGTTGCTATTGTAGCTATTTTAAATAATTGGCGCAAATTTATGCAGCATTTGATTGAAAACTGAAAGTTCTATCTATTGTTATTGTATGGTAACGACCTTAAAGGCATCCCATTGCACACACACACACACACACACACACATGTGTACAGCGTGACAGTGTGACCCAATTTGATGTTCTCATTTAATGAAGAATTGCTAAACTTGCAAAAATTTAGAAAGAAAGAAAAAAACAAACAAATATTAATAGAAAAAAAAAAAACAGTAAAATTGTTCCATCACGATTGCGTTTATCGCAATTGAAACCTTTTGCTTTTGCCTCTAATTATTTGATTTATTTTCTTCATTTTGACTTTGCTTTTTGCATTTGTGATAAAAAGGCAAGAAGCATGAAGGTTGAAGGAGGCAATAAGTTGTTGATAATTTCGACAGGCATTTTGCGCCGTAAGATTATCATTATACCACGTACTCATCAAACGACAGAGAAGGCTGGCTCCATATTTAGTTTCAATTCGAAACGAAATTGCTTTATATTTAAACACAGTCGAGTTTAGTCAATGGCTTGTTTCAAGGTTGTGCCAACTGCACACCCTGTAAACTTCTGTTGTCTAGGGTTTATTATCGTGCGGGAACTACGTTTTAAAATGAATTAATTAAGCCTTGAGTAAATGTACAGCAAGTGTTTAATGCAATATTATCAGGGTATCTGCACTTCGAGCAGGCCGCACGCCCAGTTTATGGCTTGTTTATCTGGCCACAAGTTGACAAGTTTTTCGAATATTTGTTTGTACATTAAAAAAAAAGAAAAATTTTTTTTTGTTTATTCTTTGTTGACATTTTGCAGCCTGCACTTGGACAACAACAGCAGCAGTAATTGTACAGTTGACGTGGCTTAAGGTAAATAAAATATACAACAGAAAAACTTCGTTTTTTTTTGGGCTTAAAAGTGCCGTTAACTGTAAGCCGTTTGCCGTTTGCCGGACATGCTTATCGGCCAAAATCTGTGGAAGCAGCAAACAAAAGCACAAAGCGAAATGAAAAAGAAACAAATGTGTAAAGAGAAACGCGCAAGGAGAGGCCCCAAAATGCATTGGCCGCAATGCAGACAGCGACAAAGATAGAAAGACTGACAGAGGAAGGGAGAGAGAGAGACATAGAGAAAGAGAGAGAGAGGGAAGAGAGCTTTGTCAATGCTGATGTTTGATGTTGATGATGTGCTAACGTTGACGGCTTTGCTTCCTGTTGTCACCACGTCGATACATGTATTGTATGAATGTGTGTATATGAGGGTGGTGGGAGATGTTGCAACAACAACTTCCAACTAAAGACCATTGTACTCATACAACTCAATTCGTATAATACAATGGTTGCAACTATTTTGGTCAACACAAACAGAACGAAGAGTGAACGGAAAAAGAAGAAGCGCAAGAGGAAGAGAAAACCGCTACAGATGCATATGAAAGTCAAGTCAATGTCCAATTGGAAACGTTGCACTCCAATTGGATTCTCAATGCTCTACTGATCCCATGCAGATTTGTTAAAGTGTTGGTAAATGTGCTGCTAATCTTTGTATACATTAGTGCCGTTTCTTTGTTCGCAAAAGCTTAGCGTTGCGCTTTTTTTTTATTATTGTTATTATATTCTTTTCTTTAGATTAGACGATGATTGTAACGGCACCCTTTGGCCACATGACTGATCTCTAACATGACCAGAAAGTTCTTAGAAGCTACAAGTATTTAATGAGAATAATACTAAGAGATACAATTTATAATTGCAGCTAATTGACGACGCTAGTTGACTTGAACCACAATTAATGCAAATTTTGATTAAGTTAAAAGATAAAGCAATCATATCTGAAGAAATGTCAAATGTTCAATTAACTGAACCAGACTGAACTAGACGCTCAGAAAATAGAATTATAATTCAGCTAGTTCGACTTATACCTATAAAAAAAAACTACACTAAGGAACAATATTTTTTTTTATTAATAACACTCTCTATTTCTCTTTTGGTAACACTGTTTTGACTATTATTACAAAATCATTTTCTAGATTTTTCTATTGTAAATTATGTATAACTATTATTAGATAGTCTATTTGTGAGTCTTTGTTGTAAGCAGCGATATTTCGTTGGTAGATTGCTTCTCACGTGCCATCACTAGGGACAATATTGTCTATCGATTACAGATCTTTGCAATGTAAAAGGTTTACATGCAATTGTAAATATGCACATACATATTTATGTGACAACACGCATATATAATTACAATCGAGCTACTGCAAAAAATGTACTGTTTATCGCTTTAGCAAAATAAAAGAAAACAACAACAACAACAACAGTGGCACAGCATCGGCAACAACAACAACAACAATAACGGGTAAGCGGTGCCCTTGATAAGCACTCTTTGGTCTTTGCCTGTGCCAGTCAGTGACTGTCCCCAACGTATTTAAATGCAACCGGACGGACGTCAGTCGAATCCAATGGGAATTTAGTTGGAACAAACAATCGATTAACTGTCCAACGGCAGCGACAGTTGCGGCGACTGCTACTGCAACTGATAACTGCACGCAGTGAAGCTTAATTGATTTCTAGCAAATGAAAAACCAACAACAATTACAACAACACTCTGAGTAATTGCACACGCATAGACATGCACACAAGCAAGCTGTTGCAGTTGAAAAACAAAGCAAGTGCAAGAAATTGATAAAGTGGGTGGTGTGGGAGATATAAAAAAAGACCAATCGCAACTGTATCAACAAAATACCCACACACACACCCACACACACTCACGCAGGCAGTACATAAATACACTCCGTGTGTTTGTGTGTGCGGTGCGTGTGCAAGCGAATGAACTGCGACGAAAACGACGCTAGCAGCGCTGCCCAGTCAGGCCAGTTTATAAATGTATTATGTACATAATGTACGTGCATATGCATATACATTAGTTACTGGCTAATTATACAACACTGAAAACTTATAGTCCATGGGGTCAGCGTAAATGGGAGAGTCACAGAGCGACAAAGAGAGAGCGAGAGAGCACCCGCGATATAGAGAGTGCGTTTGTGTGTGTGTTAAGCAAATGCAAGACATTAAATAGCGGCTTACGGCACTTTGGGTCAGCAGCTGCTGACAAGGTTGCCACCTGTTTTGTTCTTTGATCAATTTATATTTAAATTGCAAATTGCCGACGTCGACGATGATGAAAAAAAAAAAAAACAACAGTAACAACAACATAAACAAAAACAATAAGCAACACATTCACCTTTTCTTTGCATCTTAATAAAAATGCGCCACAAATTTCAATTGAAATATGCAACGGCGATATGTCCGCTCAACAATTGCGCGCGGGGAGGAATAGGGTGGTGGGGGCTTTGGAAATTGTTGCACGTTAAGTGGAGCATGGAGCAAATGAGCGTAGCGTAAAAAAAGTTAAAAATAAAGCGAACGTGGGCAGTGTATTAGAGGCGAGAGCGAGAGGGACAGGCAGGCAGGCGACAGGACGTTCATTTCTTAGTAATGTTGCTGCCTATTTTCACACTCGGCTGCGCCATACAAACACAGGCGCACATATACAAACACACACACGACGTATACACAAACAGCAATACGTAGTACACTTGATATTTTGTTGTTGTCAATTAACGCATTTACTGCCAGGCAGCAGAAATAACAACTACAATAAAATACAAATTCATTTTAACAGCAACAAAGACACAAACAAAAGAAAACAGAAAATATAACATAGCAGCAAAATTTCACCATACTACAAAAAGTAAAAATAAAAAAAAATAAGAAAAAAAGTAGCAACTGTCAGCAGAGCGCGCTCTGGCTTCTCCTCTGCGACCCCATCCCCCCCACTGACTAATCTTCGCGTTTTGTCTTCGACATCGTCGTCATCATCATCAGCATAATGGTCTGCCTAATGATGATCTGTCATATGGTGCATACATTTCGACAATTTCGAGGTAACATTTGTAGCGTGAATTTATACACTTACATATTGATTTGACACAGTGTATTGATCCGTAAATAGTTAATAAAATTGCGATTTGCGCGCACGCACTACCGACAGTTTTCGCCATTTTTCTTGTTCCACCCGCACGACAAAACGCACACGTCCGCAGTCACTGAAAATTAAAATATTAATGGCAAACACGGCAGCCACATACGGTACAATTACACGAAGACGGGTACACTCATTATTTCATGGTACATTCACATTCAAAATGGGACAATTTTCAATTGAAGAAAATTACCTTATTATTTAAATAATTCTTTGTTGTTAATAATAAATAAATACAAATAAAAATTAATATTACATTTAATTTGAAATAAATAAATTTGGTAAATACTTTAAATGTTAATATGGAGTATGTCAATTATTTTTAAAATGCGGTACAAAATATGTTTCCAAAATGCAACCGTGGGGCACACAATTACTCGGCTCGTATTTGTTTTCGTGGGATTTTATTTGTACCAACTGGTCTCACTTTATAACTATAATACCGCCACACAAGGTATGGTATTTTTAATGAAATTATGTATATGAAACTTAGCTCAAAGCAATATAAACGTATTTGTACTGAAATTTAAAAAAATCTCAGTTTATTAATTTTTATAATTACAAGCAAAATTAATAATATATTAAAATATGAATATAAAATACCAACCCGACCTTAACTGCCGACTTACCTCTTACGATACATCGTCGCTTAAAACAATATTCAAGATGTAAAAAATAATATCTATTAATAATTACCAAGTTATTGTTTAATTTATTTTTAATTTTTGAATTAATTTCGCCCATTGCCACAAAATCTTGATTCATATAAATCAGTTTTTTCCAATTTTCTTTAATCGATAAATAACACAAATATCGATAGGAGTATTTTATAAAAACATTACAAAATAAAACATTGCACTTTGTGGACATTCTCGTCTAGAATTTGTAAATATTTTTTCACTTTACCCAATTTAAAATAAAAATACTGGGCATTTTAGTTGATCTCAACTTTCGAAGATGCGATTTACCATTTGCCTACTGAATAAGGACTCGAAATTGGCGCGCTGATTGCTGCTATCATGTCATGTGCTTTGCTCCACTGAGTGTTCTAAGAGGAAGAGCTACTTTGCTGTATTTTTGGGGATTATTTGAATTAAAAAAAATTTTATTCGGTTACTAATCGGTGATGCCAGATTACGGTACCAATAAGTTGTCTGCTTTGTTTCTCTTTACTTTGGTATTATTGTTAAGGAAGTATTAAATTAAAATTATGATTTACATGCATGTAACATGAAATATAAATGGGTAAAATTTAGCAATAAAACAAATGGAAATAACAATCGAAGAAATATTTTTCCATAAGCCATTTGAAAAATATCGAAATATCGATACACCCGTAGATATTATATGCAAAATATAACAGCCTGTAGCGCGCATAACAGTCTCATAACATTGCTCACAGCTGCCACTCTGCTGTTATTGTTCAATCTAACTGGGTCAGTTTAAAGCTCGCTGCTGTTTGCATTTTTACATACATGTGTATTTTTTAATTATTATTTTTACAAATATTGACAAAAAAAGTGTTGAACTTGGCGCATTTGCTCAAATGTTGTCAATGTGATAAGTTTGTATATGAAAGTGTCAAGTGACAACACCAAATGCAAGTGACGTTGGTCGCTGACGCCGTTGCCGGCAAATGCAGCATACAAAAACAAGGCGCGCGTGTGTGTGTGTGTGTGTGCATGTAGGCTGTAGTGCTGAGTGTGTTGTGTGTGTGTGTTACAGAGTGCGCAAGATTAGATCACTTTTGTTGATTTTGTTTTTGTTGTTGTTGCGAGTGCATAATAAACACATGATTTAACTAATTTCCCATGCGATTCTTGGAATTGCATAATCAATGAATGTTTTGTCCATTGCGAGTGCGTATGAAATGCGTTTGCAGCTGCGACGGCTGGTGCTGCTGCTGTTGCTGCCGACTGCAGACTGCGCGCGCGTCATCAATGTGTGTGTGGGCGTCATTTCGACTAAATGAAAGTGACACAAAAACTTATAAATAAGTACTTAATATATATTGATTGGCTCATAAAGTAGTATTGATCAGCTGCTGTCGACATTTTTTAATTATTGAGGCTGTTTGCTGATATTATTGCTCTTATTGTTGTTTTTATTCTTCTTCTTCCTCTTAAAATAAATGTTGTTGTTGTTTGTGCGCGCGCGCAACTTTTGCTATTCAATTTCATCAAATGAGTCAAAACAATGTTGGCCAACAATTGGCGCCTAATGCAATTCGCTGTGCTTGTATATTATGTTTGTATGTATTTATTGTATATTTGGGCAATGCAACGTGCTTGACCTACATTTTTATGCTTTATGTATCACAATTCTTTCAATGCGCCAGTGCAAGAGTGGCAGCGAGAGCGAGGGAGACAGCTCAAGAGAGAGGGAGAATGTGTGCAAGTTTTGCTTGCATTGCGCTCCCACTCCCGCATCACATATATATATGCATACATCCATATATAAACACACACACATTTATATATGTATATATACACTCGACAAGTGCACATGTATGTATGTGTATTTGCAAACAAAGCGACTTTCAATTAGTATTTGAATTTTGTACTTTGATATGAGAGCCACACACAAACACACATTTGTACATTCTTACAGAGCTCTGTCATTTAACAGCAGAAGAGCATAACATTCAACGCAAGCTAACAGTTTGTTGACAGTACGCGGTTCCCGATAACAATTTGTATGTGCATGTGATATACAAATGATAAATCCAAAAAGACTCAAGTGGCAATAGACTAATAAATTTAAATGACAGATAAGATTGTGTGGACTCTGCCACACACGGGGCAAAGCAGACAAGAAAGCGAGCATTTAACGGCAATCTCTGTTGCACTTAAAATCCAAGTAAAATAGCTAGCAAAGTCCACAAAATATGTTTCAAGTGTAACATTTAATATGGAACAATAACATGTGAGGGTCGCAAGCTGATAATGATAATTGGGTGATAATGAGACAAAACAGATTCAGTTCCGCTTCGATAACCGATAAGCAGGCAGTGTGTGTGTGTGTATTTACTGTGACAGGCAATCAACGTTACATTTTACCTATTTTTCTGTATATATATATAAATATATATGTGTATATATATATATGCCTGTGTAGGTGTATGTGTGTATGTACATGCAACAGGGTATTGTATATACTTTTATTTAACCCTCTATAGAACATTTTGTACATCAAATATGTTTACTATTTACACTATAAAGCGTTTTCTAAGTGGCTCAAATTCAGATATTTCTTTCATTATAATAATAAAAACTTGTTATAGAATATTTACAAAATTTTTTTTTTTAAATATAATAAAATAATTTCTTATGTAGATTATAGAAATTAAGTAAGAAGTGACACATTGACATAATTTCTCTTATTGGTTTTCAGTTGATATTAAACTAGGTTTATAATTTTATTAATTTATTATTATTAATAATGATGAAATTTGGTATATAGACTATAGTTTTGTTGTTATAAATATTCCTCTATTGTTCAAATAAGTTGTGGTTTTATACGATTAGTTCCTGAACGGTTCAAATATAGTAAAGGGTTACATGCTCTGAGTTTTTGATGAATGAAGTAGTTATGTAGAATAAAGAAATGAAATTCTATATTTAAATCGAAATCTAATTAAGCTAAATTGTTGTTCAACAAGTTTTCGAATGGTTTAATAGTCAAAAGAATGCAAATCTAAAGAGTCAACATCGAAACAATATATAAACGAACGGGATATATGATATATACATATAAATATATATGTATATATATAGAGTTAATTGAAAATTCCTTCCTCTTTTGCTCAACTACAGCAAATATGAAACCGTGTCAGGTCTAAGAGAAAGGACAAGTAAGCGCGCAGACAGCCAAAGCAGCAAAGTCCCGGCAACAGGTTGTGAATCTAACCTAACAAATCAACTAACAAAAGTAACAAGAAGAAGACGAGAAGAAGAAGAAGAAGCAGAAACAGCAACAATGCATCATCGAAGGAACGGTCAGTGTCAGCCATTGTTGGGCAATGGCGACTGCAAGGATGATGCAACAGCTGTTCCAGTTCCACCCGCAGCTACAGTTCCAACTCCGGTATCAACTGCAGTTCCAGTTAATGCTTCCCAAACTCTATCGAAAAGCTGTGGCTGTTACTTTTCATTGGCCTGCTCGATTGGCTCGATGAGTTTGGCATGCGGCAGTCTGTGGCAAATACCCAATACCACTGACCGCATCACGTTGCAACGTGGTTTATTTCTCATCTCGCTGGGATTTATCTACTTTGTGTCCCTGACGGACTTTTGCAACAAATATCTGCTGGAAACGAAGCGAGGACAACAATTCCGACACAAATATCGTCTCATGATATCCGATGTGCTCGAAATAACCAATAAGTGAGTATTATAACTACTATAACTTCTATATATGAGATATATGAGATATTTCCTACAGCATAATATAAATATAATATGATAAATATGTTAATATAGAGTTGTTATGACTCTGGTTCTTGGCTGAGGGCCCATGACATTGAAGCAAAGCACAGTTGCCTTGACTTCTGTTCGAGGATGCGCACTCATTCACATGCACTCATTTATTCATATACACTCATTCATTCATTCATTCAGTTCAACTACAAGGTCAGGGTCATGTATTCAATAACGTGCAGCTGCCAAAAATCAGTGTAAGACTGTAAGAGAGATAGAGAGAAAGATAAAGAAAGAGAGAGAGAGAGAGAGAGAGAGAGAGACAAACAGAGACAAAGAACTAACAAAGTCACAGTAATAAACCTTGAACCAATTTTCCAGCCAAACAATACATTTCCCTGAACTCTATACAATTATAACAGCATCAATTTGCGTATAAATCAAAGAGACATTTCGAACAATAATCATAAATTGTCTTTATAATTTGGATAATTATCTGAAAACTTATAATATCTGAGAACAATAAAGTTTTCTATTCGCACAGAATATGGTGTTTCTCTCTCTCTCTCTATCTCTGTCTGTCTCTCTCTGATTGCTTACTTAATTCGATTTATATACCAATTAAAAACCAGCCAAAAATGCACAAAGCTCCACTGAGAGTCCAGTTCATATGGTCAATTGGCCTTATCAGGCCCAAAATAAAACTTGATGGTATCGTTAATGTCGCTTGCAAACAACAATTGCAAGCACATCACATCACATATGGTCTCTAGTATACCAGTTTGTCATGTGAAGAACCTTACATGGATATTTTTGGGTATATTTTGGGTATATTTCAATGATCATTCAATACATACGCTTCCCCAGTTGAGAGCGTCATTCTCTTGTAACAAAAGCTTCGTTAACAATGTTAAGTTGAATGGAAAGTAAAAAAACAAAAGTATCTGCCATTAAATACGCTTTTGAAATTCACATTGGTGTCCATTGAAAACAGGTTCACGTAATTCCCCCCTGGCGTCCCCAGCATGTATCTCTGCTCCATCGAAGCGCCTCCAATTGATGAGTGTTAATTAAACGGTGTGTAGAATTGTTTAGCGCATTTTGAATGGATTCAGTTGAATTTACCCCTCCATTTGGATAGTGCTTACATGCTGCGAGGCGTAAGCAGAAGAGGGAGAAGCTTTTCAAATTAGTTATACAATTGTTATACGGCGATCGGGTCAAATGACTATAGTATAATGTTGAAGCTGAGAATGGATTTTATACAGTCTCTGTTACGCTCTCTTGCAATTGAAAAACTGTTATACAAAACTGTTATACACACTTAATGATCTTGCCTTCTCCAAGTGTTGTTATACGCTGTGTACAACGCAAACAGTTATTTCTTCTGTTCGCACTATTATGCTGTACAATAACACTGTACACTGTTATACAGTGAATGCAGTTGTTATACGCAAGCTGCTTACTGCGCAACACGGAATGTATCATAGAAAATGAACTAAAAATAACTTGATTGTGAGATTTCTATTGGTTTAACTGTTATACAAATACATATGTATGCCTATCGAGAAGTACAATACCGTGCTAAACTGTTATATTAGCAATATAATATGTATGCATTATTACGATGAATGAAATAATTAAAGCGGTGTGATTACTTGAGTATTTTGATTACGACGCATTACAGTTAAATCGATGCGAAAAGTGTTATACATAGTATAGATTCTATGACGCACGAAGCAGTCACTTGAAATGATAATCAACCCTTTGCCTGGATCCCTCCCAAGTGCCAAGTCCCTAAATCTAGCACCCTAATAGACAAAGCGCTGACATTCGCGGCTCTAATGTTAATGGACACATAGAGGGTGTAACTTTCACTGTGTGGGTGTGTATGTGTGTGTGTGTGTGTGTGTGTGTGTGTGTGTGGAGGTGTATGTGTGTGTATGGTTGTATGTGTGTCTCTATTGTTGTAGATAAGCTGACTGTGCTTGGCAGTTAAGACAAATGTGTGGGCGGTGTCATATAAAAACTTGTAATGCTTGCACTCTACCAAGTGATCGACTTGAATATACCCTGTAACTGGCTGTAAAGTAACACAGTGATGCATTAAGTATATTACTTGCCTTTAAATTGCACTTGATTGATGCAATATAAGATGTCAGATAGCACTCTAAATCGTGCTCGACTAGCGTATACCCTGTAAAAAGCTGTGAGCTAACATAGCATATGAAACAGGCTGCTTACCTTAACTCTTCAATTGGATGATTTAATATGAATTTATAGACAACAATTTGAAGCGGGTTTAACTAGAAGATACCCTGTCAGTTGTTGTATAGTAACATAGTATCAAAGCATGCAGCTTGCCTTAAATGTTCACTCAGTTGATTTTGTATGACAATATTCTTTAGACAGTTCTATAAAGAAAACTAGGAAATAATCTGTGCTTTATTTTCACTCAGTTGCCATGTTAAATTATAAGAAATTCGCTTGGAGCATACCCCATTTGGCGGTGCTACATTTTACAGGATATGACGGGGAACAATGAGTAAAAAGGAAAACATACTGCGCGTTTAGTAAATGGAAAGGGATGTGCTTAGTTCTATTGACTAACGATGCCAATTTCTATGAAGCGAGAGAGAGAGAAGAGAGACAGAAGAGCAAAAGAGGGAAAAAGATAGAGAGAGAGAGAGGGAGAGTGAGAGAGAGAGTGAGAGAGAGTGAGAGAGAGAGAGAGGGGCATGCTCGTGGGACGACACTTGGTTGTTCGGCCAGCCTTGACTTTGATCATAAATCTTAATTAGACATAGTTGTAGCATTTTGTTATTATTATTACTATTATTTGTTGTAGGTAGTTGTTGTTCTTATTGTTGTTGTTGTAAAACAATTTTATTATATTTATTTGTGGAAGGGGAAGATGTCGAATGTTGTAGAATGAGGCGACGACCCAGTAACCGATATCAATATTTAGCACAAATTGCCATTGATTGCTATAAATGTGGAGAACTGACAATTCTACACACGCACGCACACACACACACACACACACACTTTAGTACATATATTGACACCTAGAGGGCATTCATTAGCACTGGCAATTGTAATTGGAACTAATGCGTCTATTTTGATATGGCCCACATTCCTTCAACTTCAAGGTTGACTGAACAGTTAACACGCCTAGCTCGAGCTCAAAGGAGTGACAAAGATAATCAGAGAGAAACAGGGAGAGAACGACAGAGAAGCGGTTAAAGAGACACACAGGAAAACACTTTAGCTAATTGGAATTTTGTTGTTGTTGTTTTCCCTGTTCATTTATTTTGTTATTATCAAGTTGAAAGGAAACTAGGAAATTTATTGATTCTAACTTAATGTGAGCTTAAAAACATGTATTATAGTCAAGTTTTTATATATTTACATATACTAAAATCAAGTCTATTTCAACGAACATAAACTGTTATACAATCTTAAACTGTTATACAAACATAAACTGTTATACGAATGTAAAATGTTGTGCAATCATCAACTGTTATACAAACGTCAACTGTTATACAATCGTCAACTGTTATACAATCAAAAACTGTTATACAAATGCAAGTATTAAAGAATATAAGTTGCTTTACATATAATTATATATAGATAAGTCAAGAACAACATCCAGCTGTCTGACTATCTATCTGAACTGAGTTCTCACTGAAGCTAGGCTGCTAAAATTAGGTACAGTTGCTTCTATATTTATCACATATGTGAAGACCAGCTGTATTGGTTGACTATATCATTAAGCTGCCATTGGAAGTATCTGTTGGAAAATGAATTATTTATGCGAAAACTTGAATGTTTGCTAATATAATTGGCCACAAACTCAGCAATGCAACATTCTAAGCGTAGCCTGTAAAAAATGTTAACTTATTTGATTAGATTTAATTGACTACAATTTATAGTAATAAGAACAATCTGTTGATAATGGTTATATGATAGAATGGATGCCTATGTGTTGATATTGCGACTATTTAAGTTTGTATGATAGTGTAAGCTTTATAATATATAGTTTTCTTAAGAAGGAACTAGCTGTTAGGCAGTTTGATTAAAGATAATATCTGTATATTATTTGAACTGATCTATGGGGCCTAACTAAACTTATTGTCATGCTTTGTCTAAGCTTAAATGGAATCGAATTGACTTGATTAGATTTGCATGCAAATTCAAACTGATGGATCCTATATAACAGTTAAGCAATCTGATTAAAGATAATAACGCTATTGTAGATAGTACTTCGTAAACCGAACAGAGCTTAATGCATTATTATAGTTAATACAAGTGCCTTCACAGCGGGCAGCTCTTCCTTTCTTCTTTCACTCGCTTGTTCTCGTCTCCTTCTCCCTTTCTCCCTTTCGCCCTTTCATCCTTTTTCCCTCTCTGTCTACTTGGCTCAGTGTGCATCTTTTGCTTCAATTGGCACAGCTTGAGATAATGACATAACGATGTACTTCACAAGCAACACAATCACGCTTCTACACCTACCCTACACACACACACACACACACACACACACACACACACTCAATGCACACCCACACTGGCTTATTATATAAGGCAACGCCTTGTTAGCGGCTGGCCTCGTGCTCAAGGCTGACCATGACCTTCTGTCCAAGGCAAGGCATCAAATGAAGTCATACAATTCCTCCCTCACTCAACCAACACAACCAGCCCCACCTCCCTCCCCACTCACCGCCCACAATATATGCGGGGGCTGCGAGTAAACTATGTATATCAAATAACCATAAGTGGGAATTATAATAAACTTGAGCTAATTTGTAATTTCAGCTTAATCAAAGGGAAAGGCAAGAGGGGGGAAATATAAAGTAAGTGTGTGTGCGTGTGTTAAGATTATAATCGAAAATGTTGTGTGTGAGAAATGGGCACGCTTCGCATATATATATATATATATATAGAAATATATAAAAATGTCCTTGAGCCTTCAACAGGAACAGGAGTCGTCAGAGTGGAGGGGGGTTAGATGTTGGTGTAATGGCTTCACTTATGACTCTTCTTCTTGCCACGAGCTTTGCACTTGCGTTTCTTACGGTCACATTTCGTTTTCAGGCAGATGTTGCTCGTGTTGTTGTTGTCGTTGTTGTCGTTGCTGTTGTTGCCACAACACTTGTCCTCCAATTCAAACGACACTGACCTGCAACTTGAGCTGCGCGTCTCAATGTCCTCATAGGTAATGGCAGCAATATGTGGCAGGTTCGCTATTGTTGTAACAGCAACTGTTGCTGCTGCTATGGGGGGTGTTGCTGTTGCTATTATGGGTGTTGCTGTTGCTGTTGCCAGTGCTGTTGTTGTTGCTGCTGCGACTGCAGCTGCTTTTGTTGTTGTTGTTGTTGTTGTTGTTGCTGCTGTGACTGCAGCTGCTTTTGTTGTGGTTGTTGTTGTTGTTGATGCTGCTGCTGCTGTTGCTACTTCGTTGCCAGCACTCATGCGTATTGGGGCATGAAAACATATATTTGCACCACCCACAGACTTAAGACGCGTCACATTTGGCTGAAAATCGAGCAATGTTGGCCGCTGTTGCTGCTGCTGCTGCTCGTGTGCCAGCAACTGTTGCTGCTGCTGCTGTATAAGCTGCTGTTGCCGCTGCAGCTGTTGTTGCATTTGCTGCAACATAAGCAATTGCTTGTGCTTCATTTGTTGTGGCTGTTGTTGTTTCTCTCGTTTTTCTAGCTGTTGTTTCTCTTGTTGCTGTTGCTGTTGCAGCTGCTGTTGCTGCTGCTGCTGCTGTTGCTGCTGCTGCTGCTGTTGTTGGTGTTGCTGCTGCTGTAGCTGCAACACTGTCTCTTTTGACTTGTCATACGTTGATATTGCTGTTGCTGTGGCTTTGGCATCGGATGATTCTTGAGCTGCTTAATAAACGGCAAATATTTGGCATCAACAACAATTGGCGGCGGATCATAGTTTTCCTCCACCAGCAACAATTTTTTTAGCTGTTGCTTTTGCTGTAGCTGCTGTTGCTGCTGCTGTGATAATTGTAGCTGCTGCTGTTGCTCCTGTTCCGGCTCCGAATCGGACTCCACATCTGTGCTGCCTGGCGACGTGAGCTGCGCTTGCTCCACATCCATTGTATATTCCGTATCCGTTTTGCTGCCTCCCTTTTTGTTGCGTCGTCCGTGTCGTGTTGTTGCTGTTGTTGTGTTGTTCAGACGCCGCATCATTGGGCGATACAAGTAGCGTATCGTCAGCGGTTTCTTGCCACGTGCCAACGGCTTGGACACAAAATATTGATAGCTCACATCGATGCCATCCTCAATTGTGCGCGGCACTTTGTGTTGTGCCACATGCACAATTTTAGGTGCAACAGCTGCTGCTGCTGTTGCTGTTGCTGCTGCTGCTGCTGTTGCTGTCGTTGCTTTTCCAGCTGCTATTGCTGGCGTGTGTTGCGGCTTTGCTTGCGGCAATCGTTGCTGTTGTTGCTGTTGTTTTGGTTTGAACAACATGCGCTTGTTAGGCTTGCTAACAGCAACTGTTGCTGGTGTAACGCTTGACGGCGTGACACTTGCCACTGCTGCTGCCGCCGGCAACTCGGGCACAATTTTGATAACTGTTGCTGTCAGTTTGACGCTGCGATTGCCGCCAGTTTGTTGCACAATCGGCTTGTCGTAGCTTTGATCGTGACCCCAAGTGTCGCTGCTGCTGCAACTGATGCCGAGTGTTGTCTGATAGCCGCAGCTGCTGTTGCTGGTTGTGTTGCTGCTGCTGTTGGGACTTGGCTTTGCCGATGCTAAAATCGCTGGCAATTTGCTGTTGTCGACGGACGTCGTCTGCCCAACGCCGTCCGCCTGCAACAACAAAGTCTGTTGCTGTTGCAACTGTTGCTGCTGTTGCTGTTGCTGTTGCTGTTTCTTCTGTTGTCGCTTTGTTGGCATTGGCTTGAGTTGCGCCTGCTTTGCTTCATCAGGCAGCAAGATGCGTTGACTGGTCAATTTAAAGATTCTGGATTGTCCTTGAGTTGACCTTAGTCTTGCCCCAAATTGTAGCAAGTGTTGATGCTGCTGCTGCTGCTGCTGCTGCTGATGTTGTTGCTGTAGTTGTTGCTGTGGCATGTGCTGCAACTTCGAACTGTTCACGCTCAATTGTGCCTTCGGATTTGCTGCCTCTGGCTGTGGCTTGCCACTCAGCGCTGTGGCACGACTGTTGCCCTCCTCCGAGGATGATTCACTCGATTGCCTAAAGTTGCTTTGTGGCATCAGCAACCATTTGGTTATCAATGGCTCCATGCCACGCCCGCGTGCACCACGCCCACGTGCACCACGTGCCCCACTACGCTTCCCATTGCCGTTGCCGTTGCCATTGCCATTGCCATTGCCCGCTGCCGCTTTGCCTGTGGCATGCCACTTGTAGTCACCATGATCAGCCGAGTGTCGCGCCCGATTGCGTTGAATTGTCGTTGTTGCCGTCGCCCTTTTGGGTGCACCTTGTGGCATCTGTGGTGGGGCAAGTTTCCTATTGCCGCTGCCAGTTGCTGTCGCTTTGCACACGCCTTCGATTAGCGCAGACGTTGTTGCCATTGCGGCCACTTGACCGCGTCGCCTGTTGCCGCCCATTGAACGGAGTGTCGCCTCCAATTGCGGCCGCTGCCACAGGGGGGCATAGCGTGAACGTGCCGCTGTTGCCACGCCCTCGCCACCACCGACTCCCATTGCACCATACAACGCATTGGCATCGACAATGCCTCGCATTCCCGCTATAAGCTTCGACTTTTCCGGCGACATTCGCTTTTCCTTGCAAACCAAATTTCCGAAACGAACACAAAATTCTCCGATTCCGATTCAGTTTCCGGTTGTTCGATTTCCAATTTCCGATTCTTCTCTTTGTGTGCCCTCTAATAATTTGCCAAAAAAAAAATATGGTTTTTTTTTTCGAATTTTTTATCTGATTAAAAGCGTTTTTGGTTTTTAATTAAAAAGAAATTTTAAATTTTTTAGAAATTTAATTTTTTTTTTTTTTTTTTTTTTTTTTTTTTTGGTTTTCACATATTTCCGAAATCATGCAAACTGTGTTTCTGACTGAAGCAGCAGCGTCTACTTTGAAGTGAAATGACAGTGATGGGGAGGGAGTGGAAATTCCAGACTCACGTAGTGGGATTCTACTCAGAGCACGACATGTTGCGACACGCACAGTCATGTTCACTTTTGTCGCTTTGCGTTTTTGTTATACATATATTTGTTCTCTTTGTCTCAAATATAATAAAATATAAATATAATATATATTTATATTTGCAAATATAATTATTAACATTACTTTACCTAATTGCTAATAATTTGGTTAAAAAAGTGACCCTGGAAGACAGTTAGACAATAGTTTCTCTATGGTAAGTGACAGACAAGAACATAGTGGAATTAGAAGCAGCCGCTTAGGCGAGATTGGAACTGCTGATGATTCCCAGCGTCTCGCTTAAGCTTAACTCTTACAAAAGTGACCATGGAGGACAGAGAGGCATTCATTTTCTTAAAATTCAATGAAAGTTGAAGTGGAAAGTTTCGCTAAAATGCCTAGAGTCCCATCCATGCTTCAAGATAGTAACGATATTATCACAACAAGTGACCATGGAGGACAGTGCAGTAGCTGTTCTCCTTTATTTAAGGCAAATCCAAAAACAAAGCAATAAGGAATCAAAAACAGTTTCCAAGGCATGGCAAGCACTGATGCTACTTTTCAATCTCTTAGCTCGATAGTGCTCTTCAAAAAGTGACCATGGAGGACAGCCTGGTATTTATTCAAATTTATCAAACGACAATTGCAGGCGTATAAAGCTTCACTGGCATTACTTTACTTGCCTCTGTCTTTGGATACACTTAAAGATCTATCAGTAAGTGACCATGGAGGACAGCAGTTGTATTACGTTAAGATTACAAATAGCAGCAAGGTTTCAGAAGTTGATTCTGAAGCATGTAATGAGCTGCACCCGATGCCTCAGTGGACTTAACCGGCCGAATAAGTGAACATGGAGGACAGCCTGGTATTTAATCTACTTTATTAGAGGACAAGCGCATGAAAAGTTTCTCTCAACTCGCTCCTAAACGCGCATTACCACGAAATGCGCTTAAAGATATATCATAAAGTGACCATGGAGGACACTGCATCACCAATTTCACTTTATTTGAGTAGAAATCAAAGCGTTAAGCAATCAAAAGCAGCTGCTAAAGCAAAGAGCTGCCACTGATGCGCAACGCTTTAGGTGTCTGTTCAAATAAAGTGAAGCTGGAGGGCGACAAAGGGCAACTCGTCCCTCCTCCAACTCTTGCTACGGCGAGTGACTTAGCAATTGCGTGAGTTGCTTGAGATTCAAGTAGAGTTGCTTCAACTGCAATGGGTCGCAGAGCAAAGCGGGATTATGAAGTATCAAACGAAATCGTCGCACTCTCGAGTTGTTCAACCCGAGACTCTGAAGGAAACGAAGCTGTTTCAACTTGGGCATGGGCAGCAGATGATCGAGTAGACTCTGGAGGTAGCGTCGCTGTTGCATTGTCATCGGCTCATCGACGGGCGTGCTGAGCAGCTTCATCAATTGGTTGGCGTCGCATTGCGACAGCTGCAACATCGGCTTGCCACGCCGGACACGCAATGCGGTTTGATGGAGACGCTGCTGTTGACGCCACGGCAACTGAATGTAGCTGCAACTCAAGTGCAATGTCAACTGTTGCAACTGGGCGGGATTGAATGTGTCCAGAAACCGGGTCAACTGTGGCAACTGCAATTGCGTCATGTATTCCATGCTGGCGTTCAACAGGCGTCGTCCTTGCGGCTTTGGATTCAACTCACGCAACATGAGGTAACGTTGCAAGAACTCGATATGCCGCGGCAAGGACATGTCATAGCGAAACTGTGGCAACTCGGCAGTGAGGCGACGATAGAAGCTCGTCAAGGGTTGTCGCAACGTCGCATCGGAACGTTGCAGTGGCAACAACTTGTGCAACTGCTGCAACTGTGCCACATCGAGCATGCCACAGAGGAAACTCTCCTCGAGCACCTCGGCCAATTGCTTCGATGTTAATTCCATCAATCTTTCCACATGTTCGCTCAACTGCAACTGCTGTTGTTGCATGTCATGTGGCAGCAACAGCCAACGCAGTTGAATCAACTCGCTTTCCACATCCACCGTGTCACGTACATTCCACAGTTCGTGATCATCATAATAGTTAATGCCGTACAGGGTATTCATCTGTCCGCACAACTCCATTTGACGCTCCATGTGGCGAGTAAGCAGGCTTGGTGTTGGGGCATGCAACACATTGACATTCATCACACAGTTGCATGCACATCTTGGTGTTGCGGGTGCCCGCGTCCTTGGACGCCTCTCCCATTGTGGTGTTTGCCTCACTTGCAACTGCTCCCACAGCTGTTGCATCGGTTGCAACATCACGTTGCCACAATGCTGCCGCCGCAATGGCAGCTGCACCACAGTTCGACTTAATGGGCATCGCTTACGTTTTCCTGGCATCTTTCCAACTTCCTTGATCTCATTGTCGTCACCTTTGATGACAGACTTGACAAATTTTGAATTTTGAGGCTGAGAGCTAAAGCAAAGTGAACCTGGAGGACAGGGAACTCTGAGAATATATAGAGCAAGCAGTTAGGCTTCGTACAGACCCCCGAAAGATCTGCTGAGTTCAAATAGGCAAGGGATGTACTCTCTATTTGAGTTTACTCCCAAGAAAAGTGAACCTGGAGGACAGAGAACTGTGAGAATCTGCAGTGATTGCATTGAAAACATGCCAAAGATATTCTATAGATCCATAATACTGCAATCGGCGTTGACTCATGGATCAAATAGAGTTTTATGTTGAAATAAAGTAACCATGGAGGACAGTTAACATTGAATAATGTGACATTGTCATCTACATAATCTAAAGAGTATTGTTGAATATAAGTTTCACATAGATCTGCGCTGCACTGTTAAGTTTTCAATAGAAAACTGACCATGGAGGACGCTCAATGGCTGTTCAAGTCAGTAACTGAGCAATACCTAAATAGTAAATTGAATTCACCATTTGTGCATGACTAATAATTAGCAGTTATAGTTACTTAGGCATTGAAAAGTGACCATGGAACACATAGCACATAATCTAAGCTATAATCTGAACTACAAATCTTTATATCGAAACGATTAAGATAAAGACTTAAAGTGTATTTACCAAAAAAAAAAAAAAACAAGAAAAACAAGTGACACTGGAGGACTGTGAATAACTTAAGCTCCACATTCACTGGCAACATCTCGTGTCATTATGAAATGCATAACAGAGTCTTGCTCAATATTAGTGAGGCATAAAAAGTGACGCTGGAGGACAATGAGACTTGGATGGAGTGCTTAGAGATGTAGAACTATAAATTCAGTGTCAGCTTAGATCGACAATAAATTCAAAATTCTCCAAACAATAAAAAACCGGCAACAACAAAATTATTGAAAATGTGCTCTCCATGCTACGCTGGCTGTGGTGGTTGTTGTGATTGCTGTGATTTTTGCCGCGGTTGCAATGCTTGCGGCGGCTGTGGCGGTTGCGGTTGCGGTTGCGATTGCGTTGGCGGTGGTTGTGGTAACTGCTGTTACAGTAAACCACTGGCGATATCCAAAAATTTGCCACGTGCGGATGACTATCGGTGGTTCGAGCGTTGCGCGAGCTCATCCTGTGTGGTTTGCCAAACGAATGAGGATCATGAATGCGCTTGCATTTGTCGTAGAAATCGTCACATTATCGAGGCATTGACTTGCCTCTTCAATAGCACAATACCCTATATATTATCCGTACTATTCAAGCTGGCGTTTCAACAGAATAAACCGATGAAACGATTTCCCCGCGATCGCAATTGGGATGTGATGGAGCATGTGAAGGCACCGTATACGGAACTAAATGATTTGGAGATCTATGATAGCATGTATGATCGTTGTGGTCTACCGACAAATCCATTGCATTCTGATAATATCTATAAGATTGTGAGAATGATGTTCCTTATCTCGGTACTAACGATCGATCAGCAAAAGTATTTACATCAAATGCTACAGCGTCTCAATGCTCATGCCCATCGTCGCGTTGATTTGGATTTATTGCTGCGGACCCTGGAGGGCATTGACCTTAAGGAGCTGATTTGCAGCATACGTAATCAGGAGACTCTCGTACGTAGCCTCTATACGGCCCGGCAATGCAATGACCTCTGCAAATTGTATCAAAAAGTCGTTACCGTCGACAAGAATGCAGTTAAACGACGACGCAAACGTCTTAAATATGGTGAACAAAATGTAAACCGAAACAGCGACGCGGGTCAAATTGAGGAGACCGTTTCCGCCCGACAGACGGCATTGAATCGCCAGTTCTGTGTCCGAAAACCGCAGGACTTTATCTTTTCGGGTGGATCGCCGAACGGTATAACGCCATCTACAGGTCGTAATCGGAATAGCACATTCAGAACACGTTCCGTTAGCGATTCACGTAATCCCAGTCGATCATCCAAACAGCATAATTAATTTTCAAGCTCGTGAATTACTTCCGGGCTTAAGAATCCTTAAGATGATTCTACTTGATAATCAATTGCACATTTGTAATTTTGTTGTTGTCTGGCAATACTTTTGAATATTACAACTTTTTTATAATATGCATATGTATACAAATATATATATATATATATGTTTTTGGCCCAACTATACATATACTAGCTCTCTAATTATGCTCTCACTCACTTCAACTTGATTTACAATACTTGCTTTAAATATTTGAGGAAATAACAGCGAACTGTTAACGTATGCACTGTCTGCTCATGTAATAGTGGCAGCCACTGTTAGCTTTAACATTACTCTGTTAGACAAGTACACTTCCAATTATGAACTTGCTGTTAGCAATAACATCATGCTGTTAAACGCAAGCACTTCTAATTGCTTTAACAGTGGCAGCTGCGAGCTGTTAAACTCATGCATTGCCTTTGTAAGCATTAACAGCACTCTGTTAAACGCATTAGTGTAGAAATATGAAGCAGGCGAATCACGATACGCCTCGTATTGCAAACAAGAATTAAATTATCACATCATTTTAATTATTTATTACTTTTAATTGCAATCTCTTAGAAAAAACCCTTGTTGTAGGAATATTATAAGAACTGTTCTGTCTTAATTCTTTGCACCACAACTCTTTCATTTCTGCTTACCTATTATTTATTATTATCATTGAAGTCACTGATAGACCTTATGTGCCATGGAAAGTAAACCCCAGGGCAATCGCTATGTGAACAAATATTTTAAATATATTTACATAATATATTTACAAAATATAATATATAAATTACGGTTTGAGGGTTGTCAAACTATGTTTTAATTTGCTCTCTACCTCCTTTATGCGTTGCGCGAGAGACCCCCCCTCTCCCTACAAATATGTAGAACACATTTATTACCTAAAAGACCCAAAGGCAGACATTAATTGATGTTTGACATAGACTTTCAGGGTTGTGGAGCTGCGATAACAATACCAAAGCTCTGGTTACAATATTATGCCCTGTCCATTTGATTAATTCCCAGCGATCAGAGGAATCAAACGTTTATTAACATTTGTAGTATATCGATAGGTATGCCGATAACGATAACGATGAAGATAACGATTACTATACATATGCTAAATATAAGAGCAATGTGATTAATCTCGCTTATGAGCTCATGAGCGTTGTCGCCCATAGAACAGCACCGGAAGGCAATGTTGTTGCAATTGTTTCTCCCGAAGTGCCCCATGTGTGGGTCCAATAACCAAAGGCTCTTCGGGCAAGCGACGCAAACAACAACGTCGCCTTGGATAATAGTTAGAAGACTCGGCACGATTTATGCAGTCGAATGGACTATGTTGGGAGTTAATGCCAGACTTGTCAACTTCTGGATACATCCACTTTTTCAAACTAAAATCCGTGTTCTTTGTTATCGTCGGCTTTGTGACCTGGCGACATGCGGCAGCACGTGTTGCGCGCATGAATTTGGTATTTCGACATAAACGCATTTGATCTATCAAACTGGTTATCACATTGGGTGCAGTAACAAGGCCCGTGCCACCTTCTTCCCGAAACTCTCCGGGCGTCATGACACGTGTGGCCGTATAATGGGTATTGAAGTCAAGATCAGAGACTAACGACACTGGTGGTGGCATGGAGCGATCGTCGAGAGGTTTACGTCTAGGTCGAAAGTCTTCGGGTTTCGACAAAAGTTGCGAGGTCGTCGGTAGACGGCGCTCATCGAAGGGTTCCTCCATTTCTTGCTGTTTCTCACTGAAGGGCAGCCTGTCATTATTGTTCTTCATTCGAACGGATCGACGATTATACATTTCTGGATCAATGGTTGGTGTTAGCGGCACCGCAAACAGGGACGGAGCTGGTGGTTTCATCTCTCTAGTTTTCACTCTTGGTGCTCTCGATGTGTTCTCCTGATTCAGGAACGTGAAACTGTGTGCATCACTGGAAACTATCGGTGGTTCATTGCCATTGTGAACGGTATGAGCTCGCACCACCGATGAACGTCTTGTGCCCGATTGTATGGATAGACTAGAGGAACCGTAGCTGCTCGTATAAATCCCATTGTTCACACTGTGTTGGTAATCGGAGCCCACAAAGTTAACACGACGTCCCTCATTGGAGTTCTTGAAGTGTTTCGATGGTGATTTCAATATGGAACTCAATTGTGCCGGGCAAGGACGATCCAAATCGGTGTAGCCCGAGTGTTGACACTTTCTATGGCATGACTCACGATTCTTTGGCGTCCGTCCGTCGGCTGGACTGCTCGAGCGTTCTCGGCTTTGTTTTGATGGATAACTAAAGGTTTCCCTATAAACTGTCGATCTATCGCCATCGGGCACACTATTCATAGGCATCAACGCACCCACAGGATCTCTTCTGCTTAGTTTCCTTTTATAGGAGCCCTGAATGGTGCTGGGTCCTGCGACCAACTTCAAAGCTCTCTCCTTACCATTAGCTGTCTGCTTGACAAACTTATAACCCGCCGAGGTTAATTTGTGTGCGGGAGGCGCCTGTTCCTGTTCGCCTTCATTTACATTCCGATCATCCTCTTCCATTTCCTCTTCGCTTGGAGAGCTTGCGTATCGACTGGCTGCTTGAAGCTGCTTGTGCCTATCAATGAAAGTGGATGATTGTGCTTCTTTCTGATAGAAGCTGTTGTGCAAGGACTTTGACTCCGCGAGGTGTCTTTTCCTTAGTTTCCTTTGATAGGATCCAGAGTCCTGACCCTTTAGACTGCACGCGGATCCGCAAGGTGTGGCTTCCCTTTGCTTTTGATTAATTTTCAAAGGAAGACGTTGTCTTTCGTCGAACTGCACATCGCAGCCGGAACGTGAGCGAGAGCTGATCACCTCATGACCATCCATATCCTCATTGTGATTATTGTAGTGCCTTCCCCGCTCAATGCCGCGTATCTGCAAAGGACGATCATAAAGCTGACGCTTTTTTCCCGACTCTGGTTTTGGTGGCGGCTTTGGCGGCAACTGCTGCTTTGCCGCCGAGTAATGAAAATACTGAGAATTCGTTTCGTTTCGTTTCATCATGCGCTTGATGCGATGCCATCGTTGGGCCTGTTCCAACAATGCTGCCTCCTGGTGGAAACTTCGCAAGGCCCGCGCAGTGGGACGACGTGTTAACAGCGTGAACTGCTTCTTCATACGCTGCGGCTTATACGTTTTAGGCTTATTGGTTTGATCCATGTATGTATTAGCCACGCGTTGCTTGATTAGCTTCTCGTTGAGCGGCGGTTTACTGGTAAAGATCGTCGGTATGATGATTGGGACTTCCTTCCTAATAGACTTTCGGGTTATCTGTGCGATATTCCGACTGGGATCTTCGAAAAACGGAGTTTTATTCGTGTAGCGTGTAATGGTGCCCAGTCTCTCCTCCTCACGTTGTAACGTATCCAATGAGGTATCGTTGTTCATGCTTAATGAGCTCCTCCGGCCCCGTCGTTTGTCCAAGTCGTTGGATTGATTCGATTCCATTGACTGGCCGCTGTTTGTTCTCGCCAGGGATCTTCTCTCTCGCTGTTTGCCATTGTTGTACCTGACAGGATGTTCCAACAGAATCTCCTCTTCCCTATGCATTTTGTGATTCAAGCGCATCGATGAGATCTTCAATGGTCTTTCCGTATATTGTTGGTTGATGTCGCTATGCATCGTGTTGGGTTCCATTTTCCTGGAGGAATGCGAGAATTGGGAGATCTTGGAGTTGCTAGACAGTGGATATCTCTCATGCAAGCGTATCTGTGACGTGTAGCTTGTGGAATTAGCTTCAGAATGACTGGTTTGCCCTTCTTGTTTCATTGGTTGGTATGGAGGTGCATCCTCGCTGTCTGGGGACTCCTCATTCATATACTCTTCATCGCTGTGAGCCCTCCATTCCCTTTCGGAAGTCCCAAAGCTCTCATCTGAATATCGTACAGTTGGCGTCATTTCTTGCTCCTCCTGATCGGCACATTGCACACGGTTTTTGTTTTTCTTTAAATGATTCCCATGTTGATACTCATAAGTCGGACTCTGTGGATTATTATGGATGGAACCTCTCATTTCCATTCCCGGCATAAGGCTATGTTGTCTGGGTGTAAGCACTTGACCAATGGAGTTCGCACTTTGAAGAACATTGTTACGAGGACGTTCCGAAGTTGGTATATGTTTTCGACTGGTATCCGTTGAGGGGATTTTCTGACGTTTAAGGTCCGCAAACGTTACCGTACAGCGTTTTTTTGACTGCAATTTGGTACGCCTACGACCCATGAGTCGCATCACCTGTTGGTAATCGGATATTGGCTTAAAACTCCGTCGGCAGTTGTCACGTGGTATCTTCACCGGACTTTCCTTCAATTTATGTCCTTCACCAACTGTTGAGATTACGGTATTTGCCGTCAAGCCGGATGCAAATGTACCCTCGCTTCCTGTTGCGTCGGTGTTGTTAATCGTCTCTCTTTCCGTATATGTCTCATCTTCCTCTTCAGATTTAGCCGTTGTTTGACTTCCCTTCACGCCGGGGTTTGCCAACACTTGTATGATTGTCACAGCGGAGTCACTCATTGTTAAATTATCTATAAAACTGGACTCAGTTGCATAGGAATCGTATCTGTCATCAAAAGTACCGTCAAAGTGATCGCTTGTAACGCCGGAGTCAGCTGAAAATGGGGTAATGGTCATGGCGGAGTCAGTTTCTGGGGAAGTTGGGGAGTTCTCCCTAACGCCGGGGTAACTAACAATAGGAATTGTGTGTTTTACGCCGGAATATGTTTCAGGCTGATTGCTTCTAAAGCTGGAGCTGGCTGCAAATTGATCGAACCCTTCGTTCCGATTACTTTCCTGATCTTTCTCTACGCTGGAGTGAGCACTAGTCGGTTCATTCCTTCCGTCAAAGTCCTCCTTATATTGAACGTTGCTCCTACTGGTGTCATCCGTATATTGATCGTATATTCCGTTAGAGTTGTTATTCAGCTGTTCACTTCTTCCGTCTGAGTTAGCCGCATAATAACCGTCTCTTTCAGCCGTTTTAGACATATATGGTTCGTTTCTACCGCCTGAGTTATTCATACGTTGATCATTTCGAACGTTCGATTTCCTTTTAAAGTATTCATCACTTATGTCGGACTTATTATTTCCAGCAGGGTTGACTATATCCTCATCCTCCCTTACGGCAGGCTCAACCGTATTCCTATAATTTCTTCTGCCATATTTATCTACGGATTGAGCAACCATTACTCCAGCGTCTCCTGTATACAGACTGCTCGTAGCGCCTGAGTCAGGTGTAGGTTTATAGTCCGCCTGAGCCGTCATCTGTGCGCTTCCTACAACAGAAGATTTACCGACTGATCGATTGTGCTTTCCGGTATCGGAATGAGCTTCGGGTGAAGCCTTTGGCTCATTCGGTTGGGCAGAGTAGAGGCTATGCTCAATTTGCCGGGAGATCGGCGTAACCGCGTTAATCTTCTGATGAGCTTGCGCTTGCCTCTGGATGCCGGCGCTAAAATTGTAAAGCAGATAACGTCCTGGGGAAAAAGCACGCTTACAAAGACCCGCAAAACTGCCTAGGACACCCTTCCGCTTCGCTTGGGGCATTCGCGGTTCCACTACATCTATGACCTCCCCTGAATCTATACTTTGTTTACGTTGCTTGCTGATCGGGGGCTTGTAAGGTTGCGGCTGATAGCTGAAGCCTGAACGAAAACGTCTGAGATGCCGACTTTGTCCAGTATTTTCCGTCGAGCTGTTCGGCGCATTGTTAGACAATTCGGGTTTCTCCAGAGGAAAGTCATAGGTGACGCAACTTATATTGGTGGAGACTCTATCCTTACGCCGATTCGTGCAGGTTCGATCATTGCAAGACTCCTCGTCTGAAGAACTTTCGTGGTCACAATCATTTACACATTCTTGCTGCTCACAGCTCTCCTTGTTGCAGAACGAATCATTGTTTGGCTTCGACTCGCACTGAAGATTTGTGCAATCAATATTTTCACAGCCATCGCAATCCATGGATTCGTCATCCATTCTGAGATGCTCGGACCCAACTTCCGGTTCAGTTTCATCGTTGGGTCTATTAGTTTCGATAATCAAAGACTGATCGCCTAGGCAAGGTTCGACACAAGGTTCGATGAGAGGAGTTTCGCAGGGACAACAGGGGACCATTCTGCCCCAATAACGAACGGGCGTACCGTACAGTGGATACTTCTCGGTGATGCCATCCTCGTAGCTCTTGAGTAGACTGTAAAATTCTGGCGAGATTCGTCGGAAGCAGCCCGGATCGAGTCGTCGCTGCGGCACCTCGCGAAGATTATACTTTTTGCGTAGGCGCGGCAACGACGACTTTTTCCGCAATGCCGCCAGACACTCCTCGGCCATGGGTTGTCCATCCGCCTGAAAGATGCAGGCACACGAATTGCGTCTCCTCACGCGCTCCTGACAGCTGCAGATGCGATGTGGATACAGACAAGGATCTGTCCGCGATTGGCAACTACAACCGCCACTTGTTCGCACGTTCGTCGGCTTATCCAACAATGTTTCCGGCATGCAACCGGACATTTTCGCTGCACAAACCGTTATGGGATTACGCTCAGCCTTTGCGTGCTCTTCGTGATTCGACTGTTGCTTCAGCTTTCTCTTCTCCAGTTTTCGCTTTTTCTCCAGCCTGGCAGCCTTTTCCTGTTCCGTAAGTTCGATTTTCTTCTTTCCCGGCGGCCATTTGGGGGGTCTGTGCATCGGCAGACTGGATCCCCGTTGCGCTGTTGCTGCCTTTGGCGGCGCAGCAACAACTTGCGACGTCGCAACTCCTGGCAATAGTCCAAATATTGAACACTATGCTGTAACTTGGAGCGCGAACTTTCGCAGCTGAATGGCAAAGATATAAAGGATTCATCCATGGGATTGTTCTGTCGCAGTGCCCGCTTCTCCCTGGGCGTCACCTTGTCCAGGAAAACCTTTTGCTTGCGAAACCATTCGGTGGCCAAATCTGGGACAAGCAGACGCTCCGGTTTACGTCCCTTGGAGATCAGATGCTCGAACAATTGCTGGCCGGGCTCGCTGCGTCTGTGCGCAGGGGAGGAGGAACGGGAGCATCTTCGGCAGACGCAACCCGTTGATTTCCTTCTTGTCACTGCCTGTTGTTGTTGCTTAGATGGACGTGGCGGAAAGTTCTGTAAACTTCGGACCACAAAGCGTTCCTCGAAACTCTCCTCGCATTGTTGCAAATCAGTGTTGCTCGATCGACGCCAGGACAGGATGCTCGGCTCAGTTGTGGTCTGTGACATCTCTTGTTCTTGTTGTTGTTGTTGTTGTTCCTGCTCCTGTTCCTCTTTCTTCTCCTTCTCCTTGTTGCTGTTGCTGCGGTCCAAGCTTGCTTTTGCTATCGCTTCCCGATGACTATTGCATAGTAGGGATCCCCCAATGTTGAGGGTTCTCGCACCTAGATTAGCACTCACTGTCAATTTTGGGGAAATGCCAAAAGATCAATTTTAAATAAGTTACAAAAATTTTGAAGTTGTAAATTGTTTTAAAATCTTGTTAAAAAAAATACTCATTTATCTATCAAGCATTGTTAAAGTTGTCTGTCTACATCTATAGATGTCTCTATCTCTGTCCTTCTCTGTCATTCTACTCTGCCTCTATCTAGCAATTCCCCCATTAACTTTTCTCTACTGTTTACTCTCGTCTTGCTTGCATTTTTCTTTAGTCTTATCTCATTTTTATTATTTTCTTTCCATTTTCTTTGTGTTATAGTCCCTCCTTTATTTTCTTTTCTTTCTTCTATCATTCTCTTTCTAATTAGTGTCTCTCTCTTTTCCTCTCGCTCTCTTATTCAATTTGCCTTTAAAAAGCATTTCCTTGTCTAAAGTCTCTCCCACTTTTTATCGTTTCTCGTCTCTCGTCTTTCGTAAACAATTTGTTTCAGAGGAAGTTTGCTCTCTGTCTCTGTCTCTCTTTGTATAGCTTACTCTCTCTAATAAGTGTGTCGCCTTCTTTCTTCTTTCTCTCACTCTTTAACGTGTATCTTCCGTCGATATGAAAGAGAGCACTCTCTATCTTTCTCTTTTTCTAATATCTTATTTGCCTTCTGTCCTTTCTGCTTCTCTCTCGTGTGTTGCATTATCTCTCGTTTTTTCTTCTAATTACACTAAGTCAATCCCTCTCCATCCTTTCAGTAATTTATCTTCTGTATTCTTCCTTTAAACTTTTGTTGTACCTCTTGTTAGTGAATCTCTTTCTCTTTCCCTTTCTCTATCGACTACAATTGATATCTCTCCTATCTAATTGAAATTTGTTTTCTCAACATTTCTAACTCTTTAACTTACTCTCTCTCGCTTTCAGAATTGTCTCGGCCATTCAAGCGTCGTTCTCTTTCCTCGTGGGCCTCATCGTCTGCAAGTCAACATGCAGCAAGTCCTTCGTTTATGCCTCTCACTTTCTAATCGAGGCCTATGGATGGTTTGGCACCGCCTACTTTATGTATGACATTTGGTCGATGTACAAGGTGCACACCCAGAAGATTGCCGACAAGTTGCATTTGTTGCGTCTGACGAAGGCGCAACCATTGAGCAATGGACATGCCAGAAGTTACTACGATAAAGCTGGAACTGTTGGTGGTGCTGGTGGTGCAGGTGGTGCCACGCGTGTTGGCAACAACAATGGCAGCACACCAAGCACACCCCATGAGATCTGTGACTATGACGGAGCCTCTGTTCAGATACCAAAGGACGGACGTTGGGATTTCTTGAAATACGTATTGACTCATCCGGTGATGATGATACATCATGTGTTTATCGGCACCTTTGGATTGCTTGTGGTTACGGTATGTTATAGATGATATATGTAATATGAAGATATACTTATGTAGTTGTATCTCTTTCCACAGTATATACGAGGAGGAGGACATTGCATCTATAGCTACATGTATATGATGGAGTTCTCCACGCCGTTTGTCTCGCTGCGCAGCATCTTGAGCACCATGAAAATGAAGGATTCCCGGGCTTACATCATCAATGGCTTGGCCATGTTGGGAACGTTCTTTGTGTGCCGCGTCTGCATGTGGCCATATGTGATGTGGCGTTATAGCCTGGCCATTGATGCGACATCGATGTGGGCGGCCATATCGGGCTTGCCACGCGGTTGCCTCATCAGCATTGCCATATTGTTCTTGCCGCAACTCTATTGGTTTTATTTGATGGTTATGGGAGCGCTAAAGGTAAGTACATCCTGTCTCTTTCTCTCACACATGCAGACACACACACACACGTTCACTGTCTCGCTCTTTCTTATGCCTTCTGTTTCTGTTTGTTGTTTCAGGTGTTTCTGCCGAAGCGACGGAAGTTGCCAACGGAAGTTGCCCTTAAAGACACGCCCGTGCCAACGCCTACGTTGGCGCCCATGGCCACGCCCACCGCCACAATAAATGGCAAAAAGTAGTGCAAATTGTCAACTGTTTGTTAAAGTTTATGAGATCGCAAAAGGAAATTGGCTTTCCAATGCATAGCTATTACGACTATAAAAAGTTTATTTCTAATTTTATTTCCCGTTTCCTTCTCCTCAATTTCCTGCAACTATATATATGTATATATATATATATATATATGTCTATGTATATATTTAACAAACTAAAGCCCCTTTTATTTGTATTTTACTTTATTAAATGTTATATGCCAAGTTTTTAGAGCTTTTTAGGCAGCTGAACAATCCAATCCCTATCTTTATGCTATACAAATACCAACAATAAGAACAACCTGATAAACAAAAGTGAAATGCAAACAGATAAACAGACAAATGTTTAGTTTATAATGAAAGAAATTGCTTACTTTTAAAGACATTACTAAAAAACAGAACAAAAACAAAAGCAAAACAAAAGATAAATAATAAACAAGAAAAAAAAAATCAAGAACAAAACATGCTAAACTATCGCAGTGTAATCGATGTTATCGTTGATATATGTCAAATCTATCGATCAACATTATCTATTATATCTATGTCTAAGATTTTTGGGTATCAACAACAGGGCAATGAATTGTTAAAACGATGAAAGAAGTTCAAAACCCCACATGCTTATATGTATTTCCGATATATGCCAGAGCTATGCCTTTAGGTTAAGTAGCATCGAATGCTATTGCTATAATGAATCTATTTGCTGGTTCTGAAAGAAGTTATCATATATAAATTGCTAACTCTAGAGCTTATAGTCACTTGTACGCGTAGTACCAAGAGATCATCTATAAAGCAATTCATCTGCCCAAACGTGAATACCCCAAGTGTTTCAGAGAAATTATTAGAATCAAATCTTTGGCATGCCAAAGCTAACAATATGTACCTTTTGCAGATCCCTAAACTGAGAACTTTACTCTGAAATGCGAAAGTGTTTGCTGAGCTGAAAGTGACTTTATTGAGGATAGAGTTATATGAATATTTCTATATGTCTATATTTGTATTCAATGTTAATCCACTGCGAGTGCATAAAACTCTTTACTCTGACTAAATAATTGTTGTAGATGTGATAAGGCAAACTCAACTATGATAGATCAAAGTAGAATCAAAAGCATCTGCAAGAACCCAAAGCATGCTTTCAAGATCTTCCAACTGTCTTAAATGTATTATATGTATATGAAAACGGAAAGTCTTCAAAAATATCTATATATGAGTGTATTTACAGCATTTCCAGATCACAAAGATGTATATTTTTTGATTTTCTATTTTGTTTTTTTTTTTTTTTGATATAATCTATTTGCGTTTTTTTTTTGTATCTTTTTAGTTTCTTTTGCCTTAAATCGAATTCCAACGGAGCTTAAAAAATTCAAGCGATAATTTCAAATGAGCACAAATGAGTTAACTATACTATTATATAAACAATATATACAAAATTATATATTATCGTGCGTATTAGATAAGTAGTCAAATGATGATAAACCATCGATCGATGCGGCAAACTCTAGACTCCAGAAACAAAAAATAACAAAAATATATATTGAAAAAAATTAAACAAATAAAATAAACAAAACAGAAGCTTCAATTTGTTGCCTTGAGAGGTGCGCTTATTGTTCCACGTTGCTGCAACAAGAGAGGATATATAAATATATATACGGATATATACTATATATGTGTTATATCCCAACCTAAAATATACATGTATACCAAGCTATATATATTGTACTAAATATATATGTATTTTTTGTGAGACACTAAGAAAATGTGAGGAAATCCCTCGTCATATTTACAAAAAGAGACAACAACAAAAAAAAAAAAAAAAAAAGATTACGAATTGATACAATTTCGTTTAAGCTTGATAAAAAGTAAATTCAAGTGAAACTTGGATGTTAATACGGTTGTTCCTCGTATTCCTTCTGGTCATTCTCTGCGTACAAAACCTTTGGAAATTCTGTGAATCAGAGAACTATACTAAATTGTAGACACTATATCACAAAAACCAACTGAAAAATGTTATGTATACATATTTTTTATTTTTTTTTGCCAAGATTTGTGTCCTTAATGGAAATCGGAAAAATCGTTTGAAGTATCTGAGAATTTGTATAAAATACTTTTGTTCTTAACAATATTGAAAACTCTGAGAGATGCCTTAAAATGTTTGGTTGAATGTTTGGCATATTATCATTAAGATTGGACTATTATATCAAATAATAAGACTGCTGGGATTATTCAATCAACAGCGCAGCGAAAATGGTTTTTCTTTTATGAATTTTGCAATTTTTTACTAAAATTGGTGTAAATTTTATTTTAAATGTGAGCATCAAATAAAGTATTGTGTCTCCGTTCACTGTCTCTCTTGTTTACATTGTACTACGTTTCTTTCGATTCGGTGAATCTTCCCCCGCACCGCTCTCATCATCGCTGAGATCGGCGCGCTTCCGTTTCTTCTGATGCTCCTCCACGAGCTCTGAGATGCGTATATTGTTGCCGCTCATTTGCAGCCAGTTGATGTACTGAAAACAAAATAGAACTGTATAGTTAATAACCCGTCAGTCCAATGGAGTGACAACATTTACCAGAGTATTTGTACGGACGCCAGCCTCGTGGAGTTTGCTCTCTATGTTGTCCAATCGGTGTTCTGGTTTGCTATTACCCGCATCGTTCTTGGAAATGTCGAGCAGATGACGTACACGCTGGCGAAGTGTCTCGAATATTATGCGCCCAATGACATGATTACGATCGTAAGGCGTTAAATAGCGGCCAAACTCATAGAAGTACGGATGCAGCCGCCCCAGTTCGATGTGTGTCGTCTCTGCCTCGCAGACTGCCTTGTGGACGTTCTTATAGATTTCCGGCACGGCTATCGTAAAGTAGGCATTGTTCACTTTCAGTTCCTTGATGTACCACAGCGGTAGATTGATGTTGCGTCCAGGCTCCAAATGCTCCGTCTCTGAACCGGAATCCAGAAAGCCTACAAAACATTCATGGATTATATGATGTGATCAATTATTCGACTGGAAACTCACCCATGCGCTGCAATCGCGTATTGACCTTGCACTCAACCTTCTCCTGGGTCACGAATATATCATCGATTGAATAATAATTTGGAAAATAATTCATTGCCAATAAAATAAACAAAACGCAGCTGCTTTTCACAGCCTTTTTAGCGCCGATTTTAGTTTGTTGATAAACATGCCTGTGTTATCGCAAATCCGAGGTACTTTAAGTTGGCTGCGAACGCAAAAATGTGTAATCGAATTTGAATAGCAACACTATACTATTTAAATAAAAACTTTCATATATATTTTCATATATGGAAATTATGCATGTGTAACATTTTAATTAATTTCATTGTAATAAAAAATATGTTCTTATTTTTAAATTATTTACTATCTCTTTTAACCCAGCTCACTATCGATAACTATTGCTTATAAAAGTATATTAAAACAAATAGTATCACGTATTTAATAACTTAAATAATACCTAGTATAATATTGAAAAATTATATTTATTTAATCTTAATTGTGAAAAAAGATAAATCTACTAATTAGATGCTGGTAAAATGTATTACCTGTCAAGTATTTTTGGTATTATCGAATTTTAATTTTTGGTATTATTTGGCGTGTATTTTTAGATGTGTTCTTTGCGGTCACACTTACCTTGTAGTTCACGCGAGTCTGTCGCCATGTTTGGTTATTTTATTTGTTTTTAAAGCGGAGTAACACCCAGATAAAGTAAACGCTCCTAGTTTTATGTGTCGTGGAATTTTGTTTAAGTTAATATAACACAAGGATCGTGTTCGCACTCCACTATCGTACATTTTTTTTGCCAGTGCAACTGCATACAGTGAAGGGAGAATAAACAAGAGCATTCATTCAATTTGCACAAAAATAGCCTAAAAAGTTCGACAGCAAAACAACAACAGCAGCAACAACAACAACTGTGGCAGCGGCACCATTACCAACTACAACAACAACACTTAACTGTAAAACGCCGCAACGCAACGCAGTAAAGCAAAAAGCGCTGAAAAGTGTTACAAAGTGAAATTGCCTTTTGCGTCACACAAAAATTAAGTACACGGCATTAGCAGCAGCAGCAGCAGCAGCAGTAACAACAACAACGTCAGCGGCAAACCCCAATAGCAATAACAAAATAACATTTTTGTGCGTGTGCGTTAGTGTATGCGTGTGTCTTATCGAGTTGCAGCGAATAAATTCCAATTGGAATTCCCCTGCTGCCTGCATCTAAAGACGGCTAACAACAGCAACAACAATAACAACAAAAATGGGCGATTTTGATTTAAATGTCGACAGTTTAATACAGCGGCTGCTAGAAAGTAAGTAATATAAAAATAGATCAACTCTTAAGCTGTTTATCTCCATTCTCTTCCAACTATTCTATTCCCTATCCCCACTCCACCCCCACCTACTTTTAATTTATAACCTAATTCTGATTGTGTGTGCGAGTGAGTAAGAAAGAGGTACAGGGAGAGGAAGAGAGCGAGTTCTTGAAAGCGATTGCATTTTCTAATTATTGCACATTGTTCGTTTAATTTGCAACAAGCGCAGCAGCAACAACAAAAAACAACAATCAGTCAATTACAACAAAAACAACAAAAACAATAAGAAAAACAAGCTAGAATAACAACAACAAGCGAGAACAACATCAAGCACAAGGCGCGCCATAAGCGGCCTGCTAAAGGCCTCCCCCCTTTAATTTGACTTTTGAATCAATTAATTTTAATTGATTTTCATTGCTTCTCAAATGCAACAAACGAACCTTGTTGTTCTTGTTGTTGTTATTGTTTTTCATGTTCTTGTTGTTGTTATTGCGGTTTTTTGTCAACATGTTTTGTTTAACATGGCTCATTAACAATTAACAGCACCGCATGTTTACATAACAGCACGCTGTTAATAACATAATCATTTGTCTGTCAAAATGATGCTGTTAAATATTTTTGTTCTTATTTTTCTTATATTTTATGGCCATTGCAAATGTTTGTTATTATCAGAGTCATGACGTCATCTGGCAGCGATACAATTTAACGATAAGATAAAAGTGAATCAGGTTTCTAAGTCACGTGAGCACAGAGTCATACCATAAACTGTTAGCTGCTTTAACATACACATACATACATACATATAATAACTACATATCTCGGTCATTATCATTATCATTATCATTAAAATTAACATTATCATTATCATAAACAGGCTGACATTCGTAAGCGCTAAATAGTTTACCGTTTTGTTGCAATGTGACAATGTGACAATGTGAAAAGGCGAAATGGCGAAGTGCGGTGATGCGGAAGATTTGTTAGCCTTCAGCTAAAGCCGCTTAACGTTTGCTCCCCTTTTGACATCACTAATGATCGGTTTATTGACGACTTGTGTCTGTTTTGCGAAATTGCATTTGGCCACAATTTTATCTATTTTCTATTTACTCTCATTTCTTTTCCTTCATTTGTTTGTCTATTTCCGCTACGAGACACTCTGAGCTGTGGAGTCTTCTTGGACACACGCATGTAGCAGCACAGATGCGACAAAAATATACATTACTCATGACTGTGATGACACGCCCTATTCCAAGGTCAGCCCAATGGGCTAGGTCGTGTACTCGTTACTAAGTGCTTCGAGTGTCGACGGGGCTAAAATTGTCATTAATTTTGATCCCCACTTGGCGGTCATAAATTTCATTTTTCAAATTGCAAATTGAAATTGAATTTTCAAGCACTTTCTGCGTTTCTTCTTTGCTTTATTTGCCATCATCATCATCATCATCGTCATCATCATCATCATCATCATCATCACCATCATCACCATCATCATCAGTGCTGCCATCTTTAACACGACAAGCCAGTCTATTTTGTTATCACTTTATAATTTCATTTGGGTCCATTCGCCGCGTCGGGCAATCGATTCCATAATTCTCAAGTGTTCTTTAAGTACGACACAAAAGTCAGTTTTACCAAATCCATCAAATTCTAGAACCTCTTAGTCAATACATTACCGGATAGTTTGCACTTCTAACATTTTTCCATTTCATTTCAGTGGTTCTATTATTCAAATGTTAAATTTACAGCGCTCTTAGCCAGCTTCATAATGTTCAATGAAATTTATATTTTGCTTTGAACATGTCCTAAGTCTATAATCAGTAGTACAACTTTATCATTTCTTTTACAATAGATTAGACTACTAGCTCTGTTGCACATATATATAATTGTTTTCTTTGTTAACTCAGCTCAAGATCCAACTATTTCAAAGAGAACTCAATAACTTGACTCATGTTAGATCTAGGTTGAATAGAAATTGATCAAACTATATAAATTGAAAGCTTTCTTTATATTAGAGAAGCCGCGAAATAGTAAAAAAGATTTGAAAATGTTAATGAGAGTTCAGTTTATGTTACCCTTTTGGCTAATTAAAGATCAAAGGCAACGCTGCAAACATTCAATCAAAGAACTCTATCAGCAATTGTACAAAAATTTTCCATGTAAATGGAAAAAAATAATTTATTATTGCAAGCGAGAAAAAAAAACGTTTATGGACGAAGAAGAAGAGGCAAACAAAACAAGATAACGGTGCGAAGCAAGCAATGTTAACACTCTCTTGCGTCTCCCTCTCACTCTGTATCTGTCTCGCTTGGTCTAGAGTTATACTGAAGACCTGTTCTTCACAATTCCAATACGTCCTATCCTTGCACAATATTTTCCCTCGTTTTTGATTTGTCCCCTGATTATTTTGATTACTGAAGTTTTAATTATAATATCTTTATATAAATGATGTGATATATATGTATAATGTGTATATGTATGTGTCATGAAAGATTTCAAAAAACAAAAAGAGGCCGAAGAGCATGCACAGAAGCTGCTCATTGCTCAACAATTGGCCGCTGCTGGCGGCAGCGGTGGCGCCTCAGCCTCCATCTTAGCGGCCTGTTCATTGGGCGGAGGAGGAGGCGGCGGCACGCCCACAACTGCCAGTAGCAGCAGCGGTAGCATTGCTGGTGCCAGCTCATCATCGACAACGAACGATCCCCTGGACGAGCTCACTGAACAGCAGCGTCGCATGTTGCAACAATATTCGATATCGCCGCCAAGTGAAACAATGATATCGGCCGATGGTGATCAGATAACGGTGCATCATCCACGTGAGGAGCCCAAAAAATCTCGATTGAAATTACGTGATTTCTTCGTTGCCGAATTTGGTATACTATATACACGATGATATATCTCCCCTCTCTCTCTCTATCTCTCTCTCTCTCAATATCTCGCTCTCTGTGAAAGTCCCAAAAAACTCATAATCATCTAAGCTCTCACGAGTATCGCTCTCTAGCTCTCTAGTTCGCTAGCTCGCTCGCTCTCGTATCTCCTCTCGCTCGCTCTGTATGTTTGTTTATGTCTATGCGTGTGTGTGTGTGGGGTGTGGGCTTGTGTGTGTGAGTTTGTATAACGCCCATTCGCTTGTCTCTCACCCCGCCGTAGATACAACGCAACTAGTTATCAATTGGCATTCGCTGTTTGCACAAGACATCTAAAGCCCCATTGGCATTGAGAACTTTGGGCTAATCCTCTCATTACGTAGTTAAGCACACACAACAACAGCAACAACAAGAACAACAACAACAAAACAAATATCAATAACAAGCACAAGAAAAAGAACAACAACTAGAGCAACTGTAATAACAACCTCAAGTGTTGTGTCCCAAGCTCTGCCAAAAGTAGGCAAAGTTTTTTCATGCATTCCCTAGTTACATGAACAATGTAATGTGTATATCGTTTCAATTCCATTTAATTCCATTCCAGTTCATTCTTACTTCCCTGCGGTAACTCTCTTAAGGGATTGCTTGTCAATTTGTCTTTACATTGCATGCGTAAGAAACTCTCTGTCTACAATTGCAAATCAAAAATCTACATCGTTCCAATTCCAATTTACAACTACAAATTATTTATTTACATATATTTCGTTTCAATTCCATTTCATTTCATTTAGAGATTGCTTGTCAATTCTTCTATACATTGCATTCGTAAATGTTTTGCTTTACAGTCTCTAGGGACAACTTCAAATGAAAAATTTATATCGTTTCAATTCCATTTGATATCATAATCTTTTACCTTTGCGCTTGCCCTCTTCAGAGAACAGTTTTCAATGTCTCTTTACATTGCATTCGTAAACGTTTCACTTACCGCTTTTTCTAGTGTGATTTATAGTTGTTCACAACAATTAGCTCTGAACATTGTGTTATGCTGTAAACAGTGTTACTTACACGCTTGAACATTATACAAAATTGTTATCGAAGTGTTATGGATCTGTAAAATGTACGCCTATTTTAAAAGGGTTTTTTATTTCCTCTGTTGTCTCTACTCTGTATTCTCTTAACAGTTGATAAAAATGTTAGTAAAATTCGTGTTAAGACACATAATAACTCATCTCTTAAAAATATAAATAAAATGAATTATTTATGCTTTACTAAAGAATTGAATTGTGTACAGTTCAGTTTTCCCCCTTTTAGTTTTGTCATCTCTTATGCTTTTACCCTTCTTCATTTCTCTCTCTCTCTCTCTCTCATACACACACACACACACACACAGTTTATGCAACAGAGTGCATTGTCATTGTCAGACCCATTATCAATGTTACAGTTTGGTGTCTGACATTTTGCGGTTAGTTTTCCGGTAAACATTTACTGTGTGTGAGCCCTCTCACCCTTTCTCATCCCGCGTGCCCTCCCTCTTCGCTTGAGTACAAATACAGTTTAAGGTATCTAATTGTTTTCACACGCCAGATTTACAAATGTCAAATAAATTCTGGCATATTATGCACCCCCATACTAAAGTCAATTGGGAGGGTCGCGGGCAATACGAATAATACATAACAATTCCCTGTATAAATAGTATATGGTATAGATGTGTGTATGTGTGTGTGTGTGTGTTTGCGAAAGTAGTTGACTGTGACACGCGACTAACACCCACTAACAAAAATCATTTGTACCCCCTCCCCCCCTGATATTCAGCTAAAAACAATAATCGTAAACTATCTCGAAATTGATTGGCGTTGAGTGTGCAAAAATTTGCCACAGACATGAAAACGGAAAGAGTCAACCAATGAAAATTGCTATTTGTTGACGTTTAAATACCCTGCATTTACAGATGGCAAGGGTATTTATAGGTTGCAAAAAGAAACAATCAAATAAGATCCCATAAAATAGATATCTTGAGCAAATAAAATTATTTGTAATACTCTGTGATCTTGGAATTGTTCAGAGTTCATGTTCAATGCAGTTCGTAGAGATTTCTTGCAGTTTTCGAAATAAATTTCAATAACTATAAATTGAAAGAGAAATGAAGCCACGCTGCATAAAGATCTGAGCTCTTACTGGGGATACGCCTTGTCGAGCAATTTGTTCTCTTTGCGTCAAGCATTATTTATTTTTTATTACGTATTTGCAATTGTTGTCGTGTGCAAACAAGTTCATTCACGTGATTCGATAGCACTCTCATCCACTCAAAAAAAGTGATAAAAATAAAATACAGAAGAAAAAAACTGCAGTCACTGTCAAAATAAAATAAAGAACACAAAAAATAAAACATTTAGCTAATCAGCTGCATAGAGCAGAGCACAGAACCCATTGAACGTTACGTAGACCATCCAGCCACATACACGTTTAAGTTTTCGTTCAAAATGAGTTTTTACACTATGTAACAAAAGCTGTGTTTCAATAGTTACAAATTCTACAAAATTATTGCAATAAAGTGAATTATTTTTTGTGGTTTCTTATTGAAAATTAGTTAGGTAAATATTAGCAATGCTTATAAAACTAGAAAATATATCAGTTTATCGATACTATCGATAACATATGTTAAACTTTACGACTGCGAAATTAAACTTAAACAGAATTTGAAATAATATATAATTTACCACTACAAGTAGTACAAATTTGAAATTGTCACTTATCTTTCTATTTAAAAAACAAATCAGATCATAATCGTTACTATCGATAGTATTCGAAATTATTCACTATCAATCTTTGAATGCGATTTGACATTTGGCACACTCAAAGATGTCATTCGATGGTCGCGCTACCTTCAAACAATGCAATTTTGCCGTTCAATCATTGTCGATAGTTATCACGATAGACCTGAACGTATCTAAACTTGACATGCAGATAAGAAGCATATAGAAAGAACAGTGCGTATGCATATATTGATTAAACCAAAGTTTATTAATAGAACAAATTGTATCTATTTAAGTTGCATAAATTGTATTGCAAAAGTTGACTGCGCAGTGTTATCGATTACAATACTTGATTTGGAGTAATCAGTGAGTGAAGGTCCCTTGTACGATTCGCATTCCATTTTGCCACAATATAGTTTCGTGCTCAAATATCCTTCGTTATTTCTTGATGCATTTCTAATGCTTGTATAATATTTGTATAATTGAGTTGGTTGACTTTGTTGTTGTAGTTGTCGTCGTCGTCGTCGTCGTTGTCATCGTCGATGTCGCCAGAGACTCATGCCATATGTTTTTATCGTTGCTCTTCTTGTTGTAGTTGTTGTTGTTATGTCGGGGGCATCTTTCAAGTTCTTTGCGGCACTGATTGAAAATAGAATTTGATTTTGAATGTCATAACCTTCAGTTGAGTCAATCAGCCAGCCATCATAATAATAATAATATTAAGAAAAATAGTAATAATACGATTAAAGCTTATAATATAACAAAAGAAATAATTATATTGCGAGTATTTATTATATATATGTATATATAAATAAATATATATATATAAATATGTATTCATTGCGTGCGCATCTCGCAATTGCCCCCAAAACGGGAAGTGAAAATCCAAATTATTGCCCTTTTTTCGCTGTCTCTCTTCCTCTCTCTTTTTGTGTGTGTGGGTGGCCCAACCTCCGCATTCGCCTCTATAACCCACCACATCGCCATTCGTAATGCCTCCATTTCGTTTAAGTATTTTTTGATTAGCTTTCGCCATTGAGTTTTAGCATGGGCTGCAGTCATTTCGTCAAGCAGGCGATATTGATGACGGTTTGATGGCTAATTGGGTGTTTATGCTCGCGTGCATTTAGAATTACGAATTAGTTAGGTTAGGTGTGCCATACGATGGTCTTGAGATACTTCATGTAATTGCATTCACTTGCCATTTTTAAGGTCATTATTTAACAGGTGCATGGCAAAGTTCAAAGTGCTTGACATGCACTTTACTTTTACTTGAAGCTGAAGTTGAAGTTGAAGTTTCAATCAAATATTATAGTTAGTTCCTTCAATGTTACACCTTGTATCTAATTAAAATCTTTGTGTTCTTGTTACTTCATATGTAGTTTACTTTTACTTGTATGTTCCTGTTTTTCATGTACTTGTCAAAGTTCATGTTAGCTATCTGGAAGGTAATTTACTAGAAGCCTTAGAATGTGCCCAGAATGTGAATGATTGAATGATTAAATCTAAACACATTTTGTAGTTTATCGTGTTAATTTAATATAATGTTAAAAGCATGTTAATTTTTAGTACACCCACTTTGCGAATTGCTCTGCAAATTTGTACTTTCTATAATTCAAACTACTATCTGATACATTTTGAAAGTGATTGTTAGATTGAACATGCTTCTCATTAAGAATATGTTAAAGTCACTGTAAACTTTAACATGAACGTGTGAAAAATTGTTGTGAATGCGTAGTTTTTTATAGAAATTTCGACTCATTTTCTTATTCTATTGATCGTACGTCAAGTTTGTTGTCATCAAGCTGAGAAAAGAACAACGTGAACAGCAAACAACTGCAATCATATTATGACAAGTGGCTAACGAAAAGCCAACAAAACCACAAAGTTTGTTCATTAAATAAGAGCACGCTTCATGCATGCTTAAGCAACCAAAAAAACAATAATAATAACAACAACAACAAAAGAAAGAGAGCGAACAACCAAGTAATACATAAAACCCCAAAGCGAACTGAACCCGAACCCCGAAACCAAGCAAAACTCAGGCTCTAACGGAATGACGTGAAGAACAACAAGCAGTTACATTTACTGCTACTGCCCATTGCTAATGAACAACTGCAAGTGCCATTTTATACCCTGTAAACAGCAGAAAAGTAGAATGAGTATGCTAGAACCGATTACTGTCGTAATAAGCGAATGTCTTAAAGCTTAATCTGAAAAATAGTATATCATTTTGAGTAGATGATTAAATCTATCGAAAATGATTTCAATTCGATTGAAATTCATGTCTAGTCCTAGACAGTTATCGTTGATCAATGAGATAACTTGATAACTGACGAAAAAGATTTTATAAAAATTAATTTAAAATTTATCGATCAGTACTTCAAGCTAAAGTTATAAATCAATCGGTTGTCTATTTATTGATAGTATCGATTGTATATTCACTTTTAATAGATAAACATTATCGATAAACATTATCGATAACGCTGTCATAAATATCAACAGCCACTAGCAGACTTATCGATTGGCAACTTTAATTATTACTTTAATCAATATTCAATATTGATTAAAGCAAATTACTTGGTGTATTATGATTATGTGTATGCCTACAGGGTATGCTCAACGTCGTCTATTCGCCACGACAGCAATCTAACTTGCTTAATTATGATTTCGCTAACGAAACTCAAGTGGATTATGACAAGTTATGTGGGCGTTTTTGGTTGCGAAGGGTTTATGGGTGAGGGGTGGACGAATGGTGGGACAGCGCTGCCCTCTACACGTATGTTACATGATATGACACTATAATTTTCACTAGCCACCAAACTAAGCGGCACTAAGCCCACTCGCCCCCTGTGTTTTTTCTTTTTCTTGTTTTTTGTACTTTGTCACATTGCGTGCACTTGGCAAATAAAAATGAGCGAGAGGTTCAAATAAAACAAAACCAAAAGCAAAAAGCAAAAAAACAAAAAACAAACGCGAAACGAGAAATGCTAACGGCGCAAATTGTTGTGGCTAATGACATGTGTGTGTGTGTGTGTGTGTGTGTTTCTGTGTGTGCGAGTGTTGCCAAAAGGATACTTGAGGTCTTAACGCGACTGTCGACCAATTTTGAAGGTCGCCTGTTTGACGAGGCCAGCGAAAAGCCGCCTGACCAGTTAACCCCAAAAAATGTAATTTCTTTAAGCCACACACCCAGCACTCACACACACACACACACACACACACACACACACACACACACACACACACACACACACACACACACACACGCACACACACAACACAATACAACACAACACACACACGCAAGCTACTACAGGATACATGAAACTTAATAATACATTTGACCTTTTGACTTACTTTTTCTTACTTTATTTTTGCTGTTGAGTTGCGTTTTTTTTCTCCCTCCTTTTTTTCTCCCTCTTTATGTTTTGTGTCTTACTTAGCAAGTCGTTTACTGCTTCTTCTTTCACTTGTATCCCCTCTTTTGTGTCTTCTGTTGTTGCCATGGGTCAGTTAGCCAAAGTCCTGTTTGTGAAATGATAACTTGGCTAACAATAAAAGCCAATTTGTTGTCGTCGCATACTTGAAGACGCTTTAACAAACGGAACTTGAGGACTACAACAACTTCTTCTAAATGCACTTTCGATCGTACTAAACGGCTAATATTGACAATTACAGGGTATTGCGAGTATCTTAAAAGCACTTTAGAATGAGATAAGTGATTGAAATTATAAAAGAACTATACTTGAGAGAGTCATTATGAAATAATCGAATTGTATTTGATGTGTCCATTAGTAAATGTGCTATTAAGCAATACAAAATGTGGTTTAGTTCCCTTTTCCGCTGCTTAATACAGGGTATCCACATGACTTGTTTTGAACTTCGATACTTCAGATAATTCAAGCTTTTATTTGAACAGTATTTGAGGGAATAAAGATGATGTGCTTTTAGCATATATAATGACAATTTATCGATAACGTAGTACAAATGTTATCGATTTAATGAAAAGCAGTTTGTTTAATGGTTCACAAATCTTGAAAATGTTCTCTTTACAAATTTACATTTTAAAATTTATTATTTTACAAAGTTATCGATAACTAGTCACTACTACCGATTTAATGTTATGCGTTTTTTACTATTATTTAAAAGATAAACTTGATACAGTCGTTGAAGTCAGTGTGTATTTTATATCAAAAACTTATCGATAACATGATGCAATTTATACAAATACATATATAAAGTAGTTAGATTTTTACCAAAATCATTGTTAACGATTGAATTCTCTCTCCAATGCAAAATGCATTTCATAGTAACATTTTTGTGCTGTATGTAGATGTGCTGTAGAAAGTTATCGATAAGAGCAAGTCACGCTTATCGAAACAATGAATTTATGTAGTTCGATTTTTGCTAATACACTAATATAACAATTTCTAGACATAAGCTCGACAGTTGTAATTCAAGCTTTAAAGCGAATCTCATGTGAAGTTATCGATAACATATTTATATCGATGTGTTTTTCAAACCAATGCATTACACAATAATCTACCACAACTCGACACTCACATCGTCGCTAGTTGAAAACAAATTTTTAAAGAGTAATCCTATCAAATTATCGATTGCAAAATGATACTGTTATCGCAGCTGCAGCTTTGTACAATTAAATGCAACGACACTTGGTAATGGGATATTTATATTTAGAATTATTTCAATAGAATTCGAAGATAATAATGCAGTTCAACGCACACAGAAGTTAGAAAGAGATAGATAAAGAGTTCTCAACCCACACGCAGTTCTCAGTTTGACTATCGATAATTGATGAGCTGTTGCTGCTGGCGCCCAGCGTTGGTTTGTTGTCTGCTTGTGTCAGAAGGTAATTTGAGATGTGGCACGTGTCTGCGAAGTGGTGCTACCTGCCACAACAACAACAACCACAACAACAACAACAACAATGAGATGAAGGAGCAACAACAATGAGTGGCAAGTGGGAACGACAACGCCAACGCCAACACAGTTAACCCACCTTCTGACTTTGACGTCACAGACCAAAAATTGTCGTTTTGTGTAGGTGTGCGAGTAGGTGAGTGTGTGCGCAATTGTCTGTGTGTGTGTGTGTGTGTGTGTGTGTGTGTGTGTATGGCTGTGTGTGTCATGTGTGATTTATGGTGCACTCTTGCATTGCAATTGGACGGAACGTGTAAGTTCAGTTGGAAGGAAGTATCTGTCGGCATTCTTGCTCTCTTGCTCTCTTCCTGCTCTTACCTCACTCTTGCCTCTCAATCTTTCTCTAGAGTCTCTTTCTTTGCCATTTCTAATTGCTGACATGCCAACGCTGCTATTTGCCCATTGCCCATTGCATACTTTAGTGCGCATGCAATTTTAATGCCCATTGCCTTTTACACGAACTCATCGTCGTTGTCGCCATCATGGTCCTCGTCAACCCCCCACCCCCCTCCCCCCTCCGCTCACACCATTTACATTGCTCTGCTGCAAATTTCATGAGCAGTAAAAATATAAATCAACAAAGTTTCTTTCAAATCCCAAGGAGTATAGTAAGTAGTCGTTCCTTCCATTGGGGTCACAACTGTCAGGGTGCAAGATGTGGTTGACTAACTGATGAATGGGGTAGGGTCGGGGCAGGCAGCAGCGGTCGCAAGTGCTGTTGCTGCTATTGCATAATACATGACACATGCCCCGCTTTTTCATCAATGGCTTCTCACTTCTGCCACACCCCCCTCCCCCCTCCCCCTCCTCTCAACCCCTTCTTCTCTTCCTTCTTATGCTACTACGATTCCCCTTTTGGGAAGCAGCGACAGTTTCAACTATAAGCCGCTTACGTTCGACCCTCAACTAGACCCCAATTTCTTGGTTGGTGCCGAAATTTTGGTTGAAACATTGCACCATTATTGATTCTGTTGTGGGATTCCAATTTTCAGGTTATAAATGAAAAATAATTTCTATCAACTTTTGGCTCTGTTCAATATTATGTCGAGTAGATACAAAAGTATCTGAAAATTATTAAAGTATAATGGATTCGAAAGTATCTAAATGTTTGTTAGGTATCACAATATATCTCAAAGATACTTAAGTATATTTAAGCTACAGCATTCCAAAGATACATAGGTGGCTTAAAAAACAAACACATCCCAAAAATACTAAAGTAGTTGGGTACTTATCTCGTATCTTACTAAAATATTTCGTCATTCTAACCATATATAAATATACTAAAGTAAAATCTGAAGGATTCTTAATTATTTGAGATAGATATATACTAAAAGATACTACAAATTGTGGGTTAGAGAATACCATTATTTGGGATAAAACTCTGAAGATAATCAATCGCATCGATTTCTAACAATTCTATCAACAAATATTTTGATTATAAACTCAACAGATAGTAAAGTATCTCGTAATAATTTCTAACAGTCTTATCTACTGCTTTAGTTTACTAAAGCAACTGGAATTGAACACGCTATAAATATTAAAGTATCTCGTATCTGTTTTTATCAATCTTAAAGTTACTCAAGTAGCTTTATCTGGCGCGTATCTATCTCAATCAATTGTGAATCAAAACACAATACAAATGACCTTGTCGCTCTTTTTAATTCCCCTGTCTGCAACTGACCAACTGCTTTTGGGTGCCATCACCCCCTCTCTTCCTCACCCTTAAATTCGCCACATTCCTAACCCTCCCCCCTCACCCCCGCCGTGATGGCCATCAAGCGCACGTGCCCCAAATGGCTTTTGGCAATATTTGCGGCGTTTTGGGCATATTTTTAAAACAAGTTTGGCCAACAGACGGCAGCTGAATGAAAGGAATGAAGGTAACAACGCCTTGACCTTTGGCACAGCCCATGAATTTAACTAAAGGTGCAGTCAGTCCAGTGGGCGTGCCACATACGCCTTCAACCAACGTAATAGCTTCCTGCTGCGGCGAATGGTAAAAAAAAAAAAAATGCGCTGGAAGCACGGTTGAGGGAAATGAGGTGATGTGAGGCGGGGGGTGGAGAAAAATGGGGGGCAGATTATTTAAAGCGCTCGTTGCTAAAACTTTTGCAACACCTGACCCATCATCAAAGATTGTTAGTGTTGTTGCAACACATGCTTTTACAATGGTGCAAGAAAAAGAACTAACAAACAAAAAAAAAAGAGCACAATAAAAGCCAAAAGAATGAGAGGCAAAAAGTGGCGAAGAAAATGGAACTGAAAGCTGTTAATGTCGACGTCATTGCTGGGTATTAAGTCTGCGCTTCTTCGGGTAGCATTGGCATTATGACAAGGTTTGCCATGTGGCATAAACAGCAGACGTAAAGCACAGAGAAAAGGTCGTGTAGGGTATGCACTGGTCGCCAGCAGTGCTTACAATTGTTTAGCATGTGGTTACAGTTTGTGGTTTTTATACCCTGCAACCATAAAATGGGCAATAAAGTGCATCATAAAGTGTTGAGAATGTATGTAATAGGCAGGAAGTGGCTTCTTCAACCCTCTAAAAGCACAAGAATAACGCGACTTTTAGCACCCTCTTAAAATTGATTAAACAAAAAAAAATCTATTACCATTGTCTGTGTCAAGCTGCAGTTGTGATGTTTGACTACACTATAAACTTGTTATATGATATATATATATAGTTATGTGAAAGCACTGTTAATATTACTTGGATACAGGGTATCGACATAGTCAAGTTTATACACCATATAATGGAGAGAGCTGACAAAGCCATGCTTGTCATTGTTATTGTTATTGTTATGACTGTGGCTGTTAATGACACGGATTTTGAACCCATTGACAGCGACGTTGCACCGAGGTGTTAAGGTCAAAGTAAAGTTGCATGTGAGTCCTCACTCCCAATCCTCTGCCATGCAACCCCATTTGTTTAGCTATGCCTGTGTCACAGAGCATAGAAAACTGATGGCCAGAGAAAAACAACAACAGCGAAATGTGTAAAAACAACTTTCAAGGTAAAATGTAAATAAATAAAATCGAAAATTACGTCAATGGAGGCAGAAACGAGGCCCAGTTGCCCAGACAAACGACGCAACCCACAAATGATTGTACCTTAGGTACGTCCACATGGAATATAGCGGAAGTAAGGATGGGATAGGGAGGGGAAGTGTGGAATTGTGAGGGTGAAATGGGACAAGGTCTTATTATTAATTAACAAATAGGCTTAGTAAATATTTAAGCAAATGCAATGCGAGTACACAAAACAATAGAGAAAGTGAGACAAACGCTGATAACTGTTTCACATTGTAAACGCCACGTCAATGCGTTGAAGTTGAGACACCAGGAGAATCATCGATAAGAAATTAAAAATTGATAAACAACTCTGAATGTGGCAAAGAGTTGGACGGCAGACAAACAACGTGGGTTACGTTAACGTATATGCCCCAAAATAAAAGGTGGTTACCCTATAAAAAAGTACACATATCAAGCATTTAATATTTAACATGTTTATTAACTGTGTTAAAGAACAATTCATATATAGTGTGGCCCACAGCAACATATGTTGGGCTGCCGTATGTACTCTACAATAGGTGGTAACTCTGAAAATATAGTGCACTTCAAAGCAAGGCGGCAACACTGCGAGTAAGCACGCATAATAATCAATTATCTGAATGACGTTGAAAGTAGCGAAAGAAATGACAGACAGAATAAAAAAAACATAAGATTTCACACATGGTGGCAACTCTGTGATAACATTACATTTCGAATGTTAAATACTTAACATTTCACTGTTGAATTTAACATGATCACAGAGTAAAGCATGCATGTTGAAGTAGCTGTTAAGTTTAACAGAAGTCGAAGAACCCAAGGCTTTTGACTGCTTAAACAAAGTTATAAACAACATTAATATTGAATGCAAAGCATGCATTTTATTTATTGAATTTATTGCTTGAACACTCAAAGTAATTTATCTCAAAGTTATTTGTGAAACTTTGTTGTCAAACTATTCCAATATTCGTTACTCATTCGACAAATGAGTTAAACGATAATTCGACTGACCCACTGAATGTGTCGTGTCGCGTCGTCCAAAAAGAAAAAAAAAACAAACATAAAAACAACATAAAAACAACTCATAATTCAGTAGCCGACGTGTTGGCCTCGTGAATATGGATGGGCATGTGGTACACATGGCAAATGGGGGAAAATGATTATTTATTTTATTTTTATTTATTAATTATATTTTAAGGTCGCCGTGTCTTTCAATTATGCGACAGATAAGATAAGTGAAAAATGAACAGAAATGAAAAAAAAAAAGAAACTAATAAAAATACAAATCACGAAATAAGCGAGAAAATGCCAGGCAAATGACCAAAAAAAAAAAAAAAAAGGAAAAGTTATTGAAGACGAAAAGAAATGAAAACCGAAAGCCAAAAGCCGAAAGTCGAAATGAATCAGCGCCTCCAATGCTGGCGTTGATCCAAAAAAGTTGCAGTGGCAAAGGGGTGACTGGGAGGTCGGGATGGACAAGCCACTTGGGGCATCCGCAAATGGGGGGGCAGGGGGTTGGGTTTTAAACAGTGTGCAGGCAGCCAACTTACGGCCGTGTGGGCGCGTTTTTGCAAAAGCTTCCGCGTCGTCGTTGTGCTTCCTTCTCCAAAAAAACAACAACAGTAGCAAAAACGACGACAGCAACAATAACAACAACAACAACAACAACAACAACAACAACAACAACAACAACAACAACAACAACAACAACAACAACAACAACAACAACAACAACAACAACCAACAACAACACCAACAAGAGAAACAAACAACAGTCGCTAATTAAGCAAAGACCTCAAGTAAATAAAATAAAATGAAATGGAATGGAATTTGCACTCAGTCACAGACATAGGCAAAACTCTATAGACCTCAAGAGGAACTATGATAACACAGTTTACAGTTACAGCGCATGATTAATGGACTCGACGGAGCGCTGGAAAAGTAAAGAGTTTGACAGGGGAGACAAAAGATGAAATGATTAAATATCAGAGATTTAAAGATTCCGCTTACAGCTCAAAAAAGGTTAGAGAGAGAGAAAGAATGAAGTCTGCAAAGAGGGAGACAGAAAAGTAAGCAAAATGCAAAGTGCTCTAAACTAAAAAGACAAAATGATAGCATAGAAAAAAATACAAATTATATGACAGAAAGTTAATTAGTTAATTAGCTAAAAAGCGGAATGATATGAGAAAGAGGGTGAGGCAGGGAGGGGAGAAAGATAAAGAGAGCCTTGACCGAAAGTAAAAGAAAGTTATTTACAAACAGGAAAATGCTGTCTAGAATATCTAGAATCAGTGAAAACTAAAAGCAAATGTTAAAAGAAAACACAAAGAAAAGCTCATGGAACATAAGTAGATAAGAGAGTAAAGCTAGCGAAAGAGAAGAAGAAAGAAAATGCCTGCGCTTAAATATTCTAAGAAAGAAGAAAGGAAAGAAGGCTGCAAATGAAAGCTGTGGAAAAGAGAAAATCGATCGTTTTACAGCGCCAGTGGGGGGGGTCAGTTTGCAGTGCACGGGGAAAAGGGAGGTAGGGCAGAAGGGAGAAGAGGCGGTAGTTTACAGAGGGTGCTGTGCATACGCGTGGGGGTTGGCATTCGAATTAACTGTTGTTTCTGCTTGTGGCGCTTGAAAAATGCTGTGTTTTCTTATTGTCTGCGTTTTTACCATTTGCCATTTCCCATTTTTCATTTTGTCAGTTTGAGAATTAACAAGAAAACGAAAATGCAAAGAAAAACAACAACAACAATGAACGAACCCGCGGTGCTAAAAATAAATGTTTATTTTATAAGATTTGACGTTGTTCTTGCTCTTATTGTTGTTGTTGTTGCTTTTGTTGCTGTTGTTGCACACGTTCTGTGATGCCTTCAAGTTTGTCATTGTTTTTCTAGAGCATAAAGATAGCAAAGAGGGAAGCAAAAGGCAGTGTTAAAAAATAAATAAAAAATAAAGAAAGCATTAGGAAAGTGAATGAAATGCAAGGTCTGAGAGCTGCACTCGACCTCGACAATGAACCTAATGATTGATTGCAAGTGACCCTTAGTGCAGATTCTACGGGTCGAATCAAACACAATGAATTGTTGAATCAATTGATATCAAAGCAAAAAGAGGGCGAAGCGAATCGAGTGGTTGATCAGAGAAGCAGCTGTTGCTAAATATAGAAACGATAAAGTAATTCAAGAATAAATAAAATCTACAAGTACAAGTAGAAGTTACATCAATGAATCACTAATTTGTATATATTTAAAACTACGAATTTTTCCCACGACATTTAAATGCAATCTAGCTTGAGATTTGCGTATAAACAATTTGCAAATAGAATCTATAAAAGTTCTTTTGATTAGAAATCGACGAGTTCAAAGTATTGGGCCACATAATTGACCACATCAGCTGGAACCAACAGAATATCTTCAATTCCAAATTGTCTTCAGAGGCAATGTGGCAAATTTTATTGGCAGGCTGCTACTTTTGATACCCTCGAGTCAAAAAATGTGTTAAATCGGTCGCATAAGACTAGGAAAAGCCATGTGCATACCTACATACATACTTGTAGCAACTTAAGACAACTATTGTCATGTGATATACTGATTAATAACGACAGTTATTACTTTCCTCTCTGCCGAATGGTGTATAAGAGTATTTGTAATAGTTTGCCCATTTGCAGGGTAACTGCTAGTCAAACAGTTTTGATAAATATAATTTTATACTTTGGCTTTATTTTTTTTTTTTTGTTGTTGCTGTTATTGCCGGTGCTCGAAGCAACATTATTTATTTATTTCTTGCGCTGTTTGTTTCTGGTTTGTTTGTTTGCCTTCCTCAGCTCTCCTTGTTGTTGTTGCTACTGCTATTGTAGTTGTTGTAGTTGTTGCTGCCAAGGCAGAAATTGATTTTTATAAATAGCGCGCATACGCAACGTGGCACGCACTGAAGTAGAAAGAAGCACATTGCTGTCTCTCGGTCCGTCTGTTTGTCTGCTTGTCTGCTTGCCAAAATGACGCGGTGCCAGAGGTGCCTTAGGAGGGAGCTAAGACGGAGCGGGGGGAGGGGTTGTAAGAGAGGGGTAGCAGCTGCTGTCACGGCACAGCTACAATAGATCGCTTCAATGGATACGTTTGGACTGCTTGGCAAAGTTTTTTCTTCGCCTTGGATTTGATTTCAAATGAATGAGAATATAAAATAAACGCTAAAAATCGACGAAAAAGAATATAAAAGAAAATGTTCAGCTTCTTCATTTGCTGCTTTTTAGAAAATAGGTGAAATAACAGACAATAGCACAGATTTGGCTGGATTCTTCACAGACACCTCAGTCTGAGTCTCAATCTCAAGCTCAAGCTCAATCTGAACTCTTTGCATAATCAATCACTTTGCGCGTTTCGACTGCTCTGCATGTTTGCTTTATTGTGAAATTCTCGCCCCAAAAAATGAGAGAGCATACAGTTTGTAGCCAAATTCCAAACAAAAATTGTGTTGCTAGGCAAACTACAACTTGCTAACAACACCATTGCCATGCCTTTTGTTTAGAATTCATTCGGATACCCTGTTTATCTGCCATCAGAAGGAAAAAGAAAATGCTTACAAATGTTTATTGTATAGAGATTGTGAAAGTGTTGCATTGCAACATTTGTGTAGAACTGTTCTGAGGTGATAACGAATTTTATAGCCCGTGCAGATCTATCACTGATTACAGGGTATTTGCATGCATTTGTGAATTTTATTTTTTAACTTTAAAAATTGCATTTTAATTAATAATTTTATGGCAATGTGTATAAAAACAGCAATAAAGTTATTTTACTTGCTGTTAGAACTATCGATACTTATATCGATAAATAACATTTTAACTTAATAATTATAATGATAATAAAAGCGTTTAATCTCCATTAAAATAAACATAAATAAATGTAATAATTTAGAACTATTTTATGAATTAATTTAGTTCGCTATTTGCCACACTTGACACGATTTGATACTCTACAGAGTATTGTTAAGTTGTGCTGACTTGCCTAGCTATTGAGTTCAGTTTTATAGACAAAAATTCGTTTATAATTTAATTTGAATTCGTTTCTCAGTTTGCTTTGCTCAATGTTTATTTTATGGCTCTATTAAACATTTCAAATGAAATACACACGCACACACACCGCGAACATTACGCATACGCCTCGTGTGGCATCAGTGTAATTGTACTGAGCACTCGACACGCCCCTCCGCCCTCGAGGCTGTCATGTAAATGCCGTTATAATCAGCGCTAATGTGCTTAAATGTGGGCTGTGCCACAGCTGGTTGGGTGGTTCCATTTGGTGGTGTTTGTGGTGCTCCCATCACGTGTCCAAGTGGCGATTTTTAAGCAAATTTTCACGCTTTCCGCTGTTCTTCCCCTTACCGTACCCCGCCCCGTCCCGTCTTTCAGCTGTACCTTCAACTGGGTCAATGCAAAACGGAAGCATTTACAAAATATGTTTCGCCTACGTGGCGATTTCTGATGCCTCACAAAGCACCACAAATTTGGGCAATTTGCTTTGGCATTCCGTTGCAGCAAGTGGAACAAATGATGCAAGCCACTGCGTTTGTTGCGTTTGTTACCCGCATTTCAATTCCAAAAGGCTGCCAAATGTCGAAATACCAATTTGGTTGGGCATTTCAGCTTTAACCGATCGCAATTCCAGAATCAGAACCAGAACCACGTTTCGTTCCTCGTTTCCAAAGCGATTTGTAATGCAATTTAAGCACAAATGCATACGCTCATAAAATTGTGGCAATTTTTCAACAAATCATTTTCGTTTTCCAATCAATACGTAAATTGAGAAGTGTGAGATTTATAACCGTTTCGTTACCGCATCGTGACGCATGTTTTCGAAATCAAATTGAATCACATTTTAAACAAATTAAATTTGAATTTAATTCAAAGAAACGTTCTGTAACGAAATCGGTTTGCAGGTGAACGATAGCGTTTTCTGGTAAATCGGTTATATTTATAGTCCTCAACCGATATGTTCAAAAACTTTCCCAATCCATTTGGCTTCAAATAAAAATATATATTTCCCTTTAACTAACTTTATTAAGAATTGATAGATCAAGAGAACAATTACGTGTTGAATGAATTAAAGTATTTGTGATTTCAAGCTAATCGGTTATAGTTTTAGTCTGTAACCGTTTCGTTTTAAAGTTCTTCGTGTTTCGTTTGTAATTACTCGACTGGAATGGTTGCCGTGTCATTGATTTCTTGCAAAACTTTTGCTAAATTACCAGATCCCTCCTCGCTGCATTGTTGCCTTGCCCCTTGTCTCGCCACCCTGTTGCCCGCAAACATATCGTATGCCCCTCTGCCAACTGGGTCAATGCAAAACGGAAGCATTTTCGAGTATGTCTAATATGCATTGCCTAGTTTCAGGCGTCTTTGCCACGAAACAATTTAAAAACAAAATTCTTTTTGCACTTGTCCTTAATCAACGTTCGCCAGCCCAAAGGCGTTTATCCTTGTTGCTATTGTTATTGCTACTGTTATTGTTATTGTTATTGTTGCTGCTGCTACGGCTGTCGTTGTTATCTTTGCTTCATTTTGCTGGAATTTCAACTTGAGCACGCAAAGGCCGACGGCAGTCCCCCGGGGCTGGTAGGGGGTTTTTGGGGGGGGCGGCCAGGGTGTGGCAATTAATGACAACAGTTTCATGCAAATTGTGTTTTCGCAAGGAGCCGAAGGCAACTGGAGCTAAGGAGCCAGCTCAAAAACAAAAGAGCTAGCTAAATCGTCATTGAAAAGTGTGCTCGACTTGGCAATACCCTGTACATTGATTAGAAAGCAGACAATTAGTCAATAAATTTATAGAGCTTGCTAAGTGATTGAAAAGTTTAACAAACGATCATTGCAAGAAACTTGTGTAATATTCGACGAACATATACCCTATAATTCAGACTATATATCGTGCTGAAACATTTGTTATGAGCTGCATATCAAATTGAGCTGCGTCTTTTGTAGTAGAACTCAAGCATCGCATTCTCAGTCTAATTTCATTTCGCATCGCCTGTTGTTGTTGAAGATCGTTACTCTTAAAGGTGTTGTACTCCTTTAAAGTGTTGAAGCTATTTATACCGCTTTGCTAGACTCTATGGTTACACGATATAGACACAACGTTTCAACATTGAACCCTGCTATCAACAGTAATTACCAGCTAGTTGACTCCACACGCTTCTCCAGACAATCCCAGTGAGAATGACTACCTTTATTTATTTTTTTTTTTGTTATCGATTGCCGAACTGAAGGTCAACTGAAGTAGTCGTCCCCCCTCTTACTCACTATGTCACCCTCACTCTTCAGAACAACACTTCCCCTGCTCTTTAGGGTGCAGCCGAAATGGGCATTAATTGAATCAAAGTACCGAATGTGGGTCAATGTGATTGTGGTTCACTTCACGCAGCTGCTCTTCAAGCCGTTCTTTGTCTGTGTGTGCGTGTGTGTGTGTGTGTGTGTGTGTTTTTTTGCATTATATGCTGACCAAACTGTTAATTAAATTTTAAGCTGACCATTGCACATAAGCAATGCAAACTGTATGCTGCCTGTATGCCAGAACAGAGATCGAGATTGTTGGCTAAAAGGAGGGTTTGAAAATTGATTGAAAGTTGATTGGTTTTGTCACAGTTTGCATATTGTTAAGGGCTTAAAAGGTACTCAATTTCAACCATGAAATTTATGGCAAAGACCATTTCATTTCTGATTACAGTATCATTGTTTAAGCGAACTGCAGCGAACCAGAACGACCAGTGACCTGAAGCACAGCAAAACCCGCTTCAATCAGACCAAGTTTATAAACATAAATAGAATTTAGAATTTCTGTGGTCAAAATTTAGCACAAAGCAATCTAAACTGTTGAGCAATTGTTAATCCAACCTCAAATATTCAAAGTGCTGAATGCTAAGGTAATTCCAATGTCATTCGCTGCGCAAAAGCAATCAGAGAACGTTAAGAATCACCTTAAATATTCATAAAATTGGGGTAAGAGTGTCTTTATAGTGGTGTAAGTTACTTGGAAATTGCGTCAGTTAAATTATAATTAGATTTATTAAATTAATATATTAAATGAAATGACAAAAAGCATTTTAACATTGCTAAATAACAGTGAGAGTTGCTTAACAGAAATGAGTATCTCACTTCTACATAATAACATTACATAACAATTGCTTTGGTTACTAAAAACTGAAGAGGGGAGTGTTAAACGTACTTAACAACACTTTAACAGTGTTGAAAAAGAGTTAATAGAATTGAGTATTTCGCTTTTAAAGTAATTACAGTACATTACAATTACCTTGGCTTCAGGTAATAATCATGGTAGTAAACTAAGCTCAATTGTTAAAAAGAAGAGGTTAACAGTGCTGCAAAACAGTGAGAGTAACTTAACATAATTGAGTATCGCACTACTATACACTACGAAGATAGATAGCATTGCATACTAGTACAGTTATTGTCAATTGAATGTTAAACTTATCTTAACAGTTGAATAACACTTAAACAGTGGTAGTAAACAGTTAATGTTACTTAACATTATGTATACTATTATATGTATTGAGACACGTAATGTAACGTAAGTATCTATAGAGTTAAAGCACTTTGAAATATTCAAAGAATTTAACTTTAAGTCTTCAAATTTCATTAGGGAATATGTAAAACTAATCTTAAATATTAGAAAATCAAATTTCCAAGCTGACTAGCAACTACCAACGTAAAACATTTGCGTCGCTTTACTGCATTCATTGGATGGTTTAACTGCGCATTCCCTTATGCAAAAACTAGAAGCTTGTATCTTTGCCTTTGCCGTTGCTTGTTTACCCGAAACTAAACCGACAACAGCAGCTGTTGCCTTCCTTATCTCTGCCGTCATTTCAAAAAGCCTTTTCAGTTAATTTGCTTTTGCAACGTTTCGTTACATGCCAACTCTCAGTGCCCACAGCTCACTCTATGTCGCTCCCTTGTGTTCTCCGCTCAGAGCTCTTTTCAGCGTTTAGCCATCTTCTAAATGGCTTAAAACATTTCTACACTAGCCTCACGGAAGCTCCTGCTTTGCTGACTCTTCTAAAGTTTGCTCAGGCAGCGGCAAAGTGTTTAACTTCTGCTCCAGTTTTAGAGACCAGCCGTTTCCACCTGCCACGTCCCCGTCCCTCCTCTGTTGCAGCTCTCCTGTTGCTTGAAGAGTTGTCAAGTAATCGGGTCATGAAATGGCTGACAGACTTTTCATTAAGCCAAAAAGTGCGAGACGGAGGCGCCTTTGCATCTTAGTTATTTACAATAGAGCAACCCGGAGGCGCTTTCATCTCTAAACTCATCACACACACACACACCCAGAAACACACATAGCTCTTTCAAAGTGTGTGTAGAACTTGCACAATTTGTAAAACGAATCAAATTTGTCGTTAAGCTAGGACCCCAAATGCGAATAAATGAATTTCTGTTCCACAATTTACATTTTTCTCAGAATTGTTAAGTGGATCGAGAGTGTTATCAAAATTCAAATAAATTCTATTTAATAAATAAAACTCGATAAGCTAGAAAATTGTCAATTTTTGTGAAATTAAATCAGATTTTAAGGCGAATTACGATGGGAAATTGCTTACAGTGGAACTCATTGATCAGAAGCCAATGAATTTGCATATGTTGTAAAGCTCTGCTATATTGAATCTTTAATATTGCAATTTACTAAACATAAATATAACAAAGGTTATATTAACAGCTGTTAAAATTTTATATGCAATTGTATGTTTGCAATTTACAGGGTATATATTTTATTTATTTATTACGTAATTAATTATTTAAAAAAAATAGAAAATTGAATAACTAAAGGGAGGGAGTGCTAACTACTAAAGCCATCGACTCTACAGGGTATATGGAACATCAATGATTAGCAGCAACTGTGTATTTGCTTAAGTGAACTTTTGACTGGACGAAAAATGTTATTTAATACATAAAAAATATGCACTACTTGTTTAAATTTATTTAAATATGATTTTCAATTTTCTTATATAAACTTTATTTTCTTTATATTATATATTATTTATTTTTATAGATTATATATTATTTATTTTTATATATTATTTATTTTTATATATTATTTATTTTTATATATTATTTATTTTTATATATTATTTATTTATATATATTATTTATTTTTCGATTTATATGTATGATTTGTGAATGCTTACAATTGTTCAATTTGACCACTGTGCCTGGTGTTGCCTTGCAACTAAACGTTGTAACGTTGCATACTTTGCAGCGCTTCGCATAAGTTGAGCCATCAACTGCACTGACAACGGCCACGCCCCACATGCAGGCCCTCCAACCCGGCCTAAAGACCAGAATATGTGTAATATCTTTTACATTTTTAATTTATGTCGTGCAGTGGAAAAGGGGGAGGGGAAAGAACATGAGGGGAAGGAGGCGAAATGTTAATCATGATGAACCAGTTAAACAGAAAAGAAAAAAAACGAAAGGAAAGAGAAAAAGTGCGGAGAGCGAGGGGAGAATGAGATAGAAAGTTGCGACTGGTCCAATGACTGAGTGACTGACTGACTGACTGAGAAGTTGACGGACTGACAGGCAACGGCGACAGCTGCTTTGTTGAGTGTATTGTATGTATGTGTGTGTGAGTGTGTGCGTGAGTGTGCATGTGTGTGCATGTGTGTGTGTGTGTGTGAGTGTGTATGTGCTGTGGGTGGCACGTGCTCAGCGTTGACTCTCATGTAAAATGCATGAAAAACAAACACGCGCGTCTTTTTTGCTTACGCATAAAAAGTTCTGTATTTTCTGTTACTCCTCCTGAACCGCTTTTCCTGTCACTCTCTCTCTCTCTCTAACTCTCTGCATGTCTATATCATGCTGACAAATGTCTGTTGGCTGCGGGCGGGCCGTCTGTAGAGAGGGGGGTGCGGATCTTGCGGTTGTTGCACTGCGGAAACTTGCACAGAACGATGTGAGTATGAATATATATAACAAAAAAAGAAACAGACGCGTCGCTTTTGTATTTCAACTTAACGCTCTCTCCCAGTTGCTCAGACTTTCTCAGTCTGTTTCTCCCATTTCCTGCCATCATTTCTCATGTCTCGTTCTGTGCATCACGTGTGTCGCGCATAAAAGTTGGACATTTATTGTGCAAACTGTGAACTGAGATCACGACGAAAAGTTGGGCGAGATGCTTTGCTGAAGTCTTCTCAAAAAGATTGAGAGGAATACCAGAAAGAACTTGAGATTTGTATTGCATTCAACACTCAAGTGCTACAACTTGTTAGTTGTAATTATATTGTGCTAGTCACGAATACAATTCTCATTATACTGGTTATATTATAGTGTTACATATATTATGTATATATATATAATTACATTTAGAATACAAATGTAGGAAGTAATAAATATAAATATATTAAAAATTCAAATTTAAAAAGAAAACATATATATATAAGCTAATAATAGTGCGACTCAAAGATACTCTTTGAACAGTATACAGTGATTCGCCTGTTCCTTGAAATTGCAATATAGTATGAGTAATGATAATAATAATAATAATAACAAATCAACACATGTAAACATTAGTTTATCTTTTTCTTTGTATTCCCTGAACACCTCCCCAAGCTAATTGATTGAATATTATCAATATTTGTTTTATGAGTCTAATGAAATACTTAGAATATAAAGCTAATAAGCAATAATACAGATTTGGCAAGAATCTTTAGTCTTTAGCTTTAACAACAAGAAAATATCAAGTTGAGATCAATAAAACATAAACAAAAACGGATAAAGAACAGAGCGCAGCTCGAGACTATTTCTGACTTGCTATTTTTACAGGGTATACCATAATAAGGTTCGATAAGAGCACACAAAAGTAAATTGTATGAGAAATCTATTTTATATAAGAAAATATAAACAGTTCATCAACTAAATACACAAATCATGTCACGCCACGCGTTTCTAGTGACTTTTGGCACACAACTAATACACACACACAAACACAGACACACACACACACACTCACTCATTCATACATACACATGAGGCTGAAAGACAAAAGCGAAGACAAAGTGGAGCAGCTGTTGCATAATTTATGCGCGAAGCGGAAGCACTTGGGAGTTTTACTCCAGAGGGTCCTTCATATACTGGAGGCTCTTTCACAGATTTGCTGTCGAATTATGCAGCGAGCGGCTAAAATTATGCTGCAGATTTTAACCAGCTGTTGTTATTGTTCAGAGACAGAGACCATAACTAAGCATGTCTCCATATGTTTTTTTTGAAGTGAAATCTTTGCTGCGCATAATTTAGTGTTTAGCTTAACTCTAAATGTGCTTCAACAACAACAACAACCATAACAACCACAACAGCGATAGCAACATATGCTGCATACGGATTGAGTAGGTTTTGAATAGTTAAAATGCTGTCTAACCCGTACACCCGGAAATATATTATGAAACAGCAAGAAATCCGATTCAAGATGTTACGATATATAAAGTTGACTTGAGTTGATAGAAGAAACGAGTAAATGATATGCAAATTGTCCATATCACTCACATCATTACACAATAAAAGCACAGATTTAAAAATGTTGTAGCTACGATTTATGAACTTTCAAATTGTGAAGAGCATACGTGAAGTTCTTTGAATGATTCTCAACTTTCGTATCTACCTATCTTTCTCCCCTTATCTGTCTACCAGTGTCTGTACTTTGCAAACTTTGTAACTTTATCTGTATTACTCTCTGCCCTGTATTTCTCATACTTCGTTTCACATCTCTCTCCAGAACTTTTACGACAACTCACTGAACTTTTCTGTGATTATTTCCAACTTCCTTTACCTTTGCCTCCCCATATACGCCTTACTCTCCCTGATTTCTTTTTCTCTCTCTAACGATCTTTCTCCGTCCACTTGATTTTCTCTTCTGCTTCTCTCAATCTTTGGTCTCTCTCTCTCCCTCTCTCTCTCTCTCTCTCTCTCTCTCTCTCTCCTTCTCGACAATCTCTTTCCCCACTAGAACCTTTGCCTTTTCACCTTCTTTTGTTTCTCTAACCATCCTTTTCTCTGCCTCCACCTCCGATGCCCCCTTCACACTCGCAGCTGCTCAATGATTAATTATGAAATCACAGTTGCAACAATTGGAATTGTTGAATTTGTTGCAACTTGACAGCAGCTGGCAACTAGAAATACAGCAAATCCTTCTGTTGCTGTGGCACTGTGGCACTGTTGACTGGTTGCATGTTAAACCCCAATCTCTACAACCCCCCCCTTTCCCCCTCACACCTTGGATGACCATTTGGTGGCCTCCCATGGTGCTGACCCGTTTATACTCGTATAGCCAAAAGTGGAGCGCGACCCGGACGTTGCTTCATTTGAATTGTGGCCAAGTTCGTTTCAGCTACTGCATTTCAACCCAAATGCTGCTCTCTCTTTTTTGTTTTGTTTTTCTGTATGCAAATTTAATTAAAATTTGTTGTTGTTATTTTGTGTGTGTGTGTGTGTGTGCGACCTACTTGCACTCCCAGCAGAGGGTCATGTTCCCTTTTTTCCCATCGTTGCAAAAATGCAATAAAAAGGTAAAGAAAAATAGGAAAAAGAAAAATTAATTTCAAAGTAAATGACAGACGCGCCCAAAATGCGTGCGTGTGTATGAGTAGGTGTCTCTCTCTCTCTCTCTCTCTCTCTCTCTCTCTCGCTCTCTCTCCGCCTCGAGTAGGCGTTGACACGCCCACTTGTTGGGCTTCACTCGTTGCTTATGCAATTGCAGTTCTGTATTGCGCTTGAAATAATCTTGGAGAAGCGTTGACATGTGAGCGGTAAAAATAGATGACAAAACTGAACCTGAAACACATGACAGCGACACACACACACACACACACACATACGCAAACGCACACGCACACTCCGCTCAACATTGCGCTTTTGTGTTGCATATTTGAAGGTCGTCGCGCCTCCCCTTAACGCCGCCACCCGTTTTGTTCTGCAACACATTTATAATCCGCACGCTTTTCGCTTCTTTTGCGCCACAAAGTAGGCAACATTTTTTATGCTTGACAACCAACAGCAGCAACAACAAGAACATCATCAGCAACAACAACTACAACTGTAACTACAACAACAGAAACAAACACTGCAAAAGCAGCAAATGTTTTAGTATGTGAAAACCCTTCCCCCACCACCTGCCCCCCTCCCCACGCCCTGTTCGCGTCGATAATTTAGTTTGTGCCGTGTTTGCAACTGTTGGCGACCTGCTCCAAAAAAATAAATAAAACAAATTATGCTAGTTTTTAATTATTTATTTAGTTATTATTTTCATATTTGTGCAATTCTAAATTTCATTTTGTATGATTATTAATTAATGTTAAATGTTTCAGTGCGCAGCTGCCGCACCGGCAAACAGGTGCAAATGACGGAGGCGGAGGTGCGTGGTTTGTGTTTGAAATCGCGCGAGATATTCTTGCAACAGCCGATATTGCTGGAGCTGGAGGCGCCACTGATCATCTGCGGCGACATCCATGGACAGTATACAGATCTCTTGCGGCTGTTCGAATATGGCGGCTTCCCGCCGGCTGCCAATTATCTGTTCCTCGGCGATTATGTGGATCGGGGCAAGCAGTCCCTGGAGACGATTTGTTTATTGTTGGCCTATAAGATCAAATATCCGGAGAATTTCTTTCTGTTGCGTGGCAATCATGAGTGCGCCAGTATTAATAGAATTTATGGTAAGTGTGGATCGCATGTGGATTGCATGTGGATTGTATGTAAATTGTCAAGTGCGTTAAATATTAAAAACAACTTAAGTGCTTTATGGATGCTATGTGGAACATATACAGGCTCAAGTGGATGATATATACAACATATGCATTTAAAGTGGATGCTATGTGGAAGCTATATTAAAGAAAAATGGCGGGAATTGTGTTAATTTACATAAGAACTATTTGTGGATGTGTATCTAGTGCATAGATAAGTGTATGCTATGTGGAACCTAATAATAATACTGTAATAATTATTATAATTTTGTAAATTTATCGAAACTAGACTATATAATTATGTTCCACAGACATTAACTATGTGAAGACTATGTGGAATAACTGATGCTCACGTAAATTTATTGAATCCAAACTATATGAATATGTTCCACAGGCTTCTACGACGAGTGCAAGCGCCGTTATAATGTCAAACTATGGAAGACCTTCACAGACTGTTTCAACTGTCTGCCCGTCGCTGCGATCATCGACGAGAAGATCTTCTGCTGCCACGGCGGCCTGAGTCCTGACCTGCAGGGCATGGAACAAATACGTCGTCTGATGCGTCCCACAGATGTGCCCGACACTGGGCTGCTCTGCGATCTCCTGTGGAGTGATCCCGACAAGGATGTCCAGGGTTGGGGCGAGAATGATCGTGGTGTTAGTTTCACCTTTGGCGTTGATGTTGTATCGAAATTCTTGAATCGACACGAGCTTGACTTGATTTGTCGTGCACATCAGGTAAGCGTATGGCTTTCCTTCTTATCTCAACATATTGCATCATTTTGGTCACACTTCAATGCAGGTTGTCGAGGATGGTTATGAGTTCTTTGCGCGGCGTCAGCTGGTCACACTGTTCTCAGCGCCAAACTATTGCGGCGAATTCGATAATGCTGGCGGCATGATGACCGTGGACGATACGCTCATGTGCTCATTCCAGGTGAGTTCTCATAATATTTGCACGCAATTAGATTCTTCATCTACACAAATAAATGGTATAAAGATAATAGAGATATATATATATAAATTTCATTTCAAGACAAAAGAGAATATAGGCGCTCAGAGAGGTTGTGACATATTTAAGACACATTTAATCAGCGAATAAACAACACAAAAACAGATTTGTTTAGATTATGAATATTTAACTAAATTTAAAATAGGTTTGAACAATTGCTAGACAACTATGAAAGTACACTTATATTTCTAGTAGTGAATAAGAGTTGAAGAGATGATGATGATGAAGAGAGATGACTTAATGAATTAATTAAGAGACTTGACATTGTTTCATTGTTTTCGAAACTGTGACGAGCATAAAGTTAAAGTTTATAAGAAAAATTCAAAAAATTGTAAATAATGTTGTGAGTAATAAATTGCACAAGAAGTTAGTTGTAGAAGTGACTAAAAATAGTCCACATTGAATGTGAGGAAACTCTAAAATGGTAGAAAAGTAAGATATAGAGCAAAGCTAACGTAAAAAAAGAGATTACCACGATATAGTGATATTGATATCTAAGAGAAGAAAGCAGAGAGAGAAATATATATTTTGGTTTATTCTCTATACTTTGTCCAGTCTGGTGATTTGCGTTTGTTGACAGCTCAAACAGTAGTTTCATTCTATGACAATTTGAATGTGGTCAAGTCTTGGTTTGTGAATGTAAATAGATATTATAAAAGAGGTTACATCCATTTTCATATCACTTTAACAAATACAAATAAAAAACATATATATTTATGTTTTGCAGATATTGAAACCATCCGAGAAGAAGGCGAAGTATTTGTACAGCGGCATGAACTCATCCCGACCGACAACCCCGCAGCGCAGCGCCCCAATGTTGGCGACCAACAAGAAGAAATAATATATCCATCCGCTTCCATTTCCTTAAAGGTTCAACCTCAACAACAACAAACAATACAGCAACAAACAAATAACAAGAAATACATTAATAACTTTTATATAATATACAAAATAATATGTCAAAATTAAATGTGTGCAAGTAATTAACTAGTTGAAAGAAAGAGAAAAAAATAACAAAAGCAAAAAAAAAAAAAAAACCAAGTAAAAACAAATGAAAAATCAAACAAAATTCAAGTGCGGATAGAAAGCGTTGGCTAGAACAGATCTATAAACAGATTGTGCATATATATCTATATATGTGTATATATCTGTGTGAATCAAATGTATATGTATGTTATCATTACCTGTATACAAATTCTATATAATTTATTTACTTTACATGTACATACATGTTGCTATATGCATATTGAACACCGACACTACACAACACAACACAACACAACAGAATACAAAACCAGACGAAAACATAAACACTTAAGTTCTTGCATTTGTTTATAGAGCCTTGTTCTTAATTGAATGCAATTGGCCAAAAACAGACACATTAATTGTTTGTCCCTCCCCGCTCCCACACTTCCCTCCGCTCCGTTCCCCTCTTCAAAAACCGGACACTTACACTGGACAACACACAATACACACACGCGAAAAAGAGTACAGCGATTTAAGCAATGAATTTATATAGGCATATATACTATATATTAATGTAAACTATATACGATATCTACTTATATGTATGTACTACAACCAAAATGCGAATGCAACAAAAAAATAATTAACTAGGCCACATGTGCAGTGTTTCCAACAGCAGCAACAACAAAGCAAAATCAACAACAACAGAAACGATAATGAACTCTAGAGAAGCAACTAAATGTAGTTTATCATTTAATTATCAAGAAAAGCTAAAAAAAAATATTGTTGTCTAACAAAAAAAAAAAAAAAAAAAATACAAAAAGAAAAAAATATGAGAGGAAAGGAAACTCTGAAAAGTTTACGACTTAAGCGTAAGGCAGTTAAACTATGTGTATGTTTTTTTTTATTTGTTTAATTTATTACGATTATAAATATATATATTTCTCCTTCTCTTTTCGTTTTTATCGTTTGTTTAACTAATTTATTGCAATCCTTACATTGTATTTAAAGCAACTCGTAAAATGCGAGAGAGAAAACAACCGTAAATACTATACGTATAAATATATATATATTTTTTTTTCGCAAGTGACAAAATGAATGAATATTTAAATATACATATATATACTAAAAAAAAATAGGTTTAAAAACAAACTGTTAACTGCAAATACAGCAAAAAAAAAAAAAAAAAAAAAAATCAATGAAAAGCATATTAAATAAATCTAAATACAAATACAATTTCAAATTGTGTAGATGTAAATGGGCGCCTCTCTGGTTTCCGCATTTACGATTTCTGTTTGTTAAACATGTTAAGTCGTTGTTTCCATTCACTTCAAATGACGTAACAGTAACAGTGGTAATAACAGTTGCTGTTAGTCACACTGTTAAGTTAACAGCAAAATAAAGCTGGGCATTTTCATTTGAAGTGAATCCAAAATATTAACAAAAACAACAAAAAATATACCTATTAAAAATATATCATCAATCATGCCTAACATTTGAAACTTGCCTCATATGAAACAAAGCGAAACGAAGAAGATAATGTAGAAGTAGACGAAGACAAAGTCGAAGAAGTAAGAAAATGAATGTGGAAAAGCTGTAGCAGTAAAGAAAATTAGAATTTTAAACGAATTTTTAAGCATTACTTCGAGTACTTGAAACACCAAATTTTGTGCATGTTTTTTAAATTCGAAATTAAAACACAAGTTGAAAACTGACTATAACTGGCTTATATATATATATATATATATATATATACAACATATACATATATGTATAACTTATTTATTTTTCGTCATTATCGTCATAACTTATTAGATTGTAGTGCCTTTTTTGCCTCCCAAATCAAAATGAAAGAAAAGTAAAAGAAATGAAATGAGATGAAAGAAAACGAATGAAATTAAAACGAAAGTGTAACGAAAACTATAAAGTTTATATATATACATAGCATTACAAAAAATATCTATATATGTATGTATATAGAAATGGCATACTTAATTGCATGTCATGCAGTGTCTGATCGGATCTGCATGATATCGCATTCGAGTCAATTAACAACATCAAACATTGTGTTTCATACTTGCCACGTGCAACATGCAAACATGCAAAATGCAAAACTTTGTTTATCTACGCTTTTAACTCACTTAATTCCTTCAATTTGTTAACTGTTTCAATTATGCTTAAAAACCATTTTTTTTTTGTAGCTAAATGAAATGATTTTAAAACTGAACTTCAAATTAATCTGCTCGTGTGTCTGTGTATGTAGATGTCTTTGTAATGCATGTGTGTGAGTCGACGCATTGAAAGCATGTTAACCATACACATATACACACTCAAACACACAATCACACACACATACACACCTACACATACTCAGATAAACAAATATGATAACAAAGCAAAAGAGAACTCCACAAAATGGCATCCCATATGAAGGAAAAATACAAAATGCAAAAAAAAAAAACAAAACAAAATGAAAAAGAAAAAGAAAATAAATAAATTAATATATTTATTATTAAAAATCAAATAAAAATTATTAAAAATTTATGTAAACAAATAACAAAGTGGTTTTATTCCTTTTTTTTCCTTTTGAAATCTGCAGTTTGATTTAGTTGAAAGCTTTAAGCAGCTTCAATCGATTTTTATGCTGTCGATTTACTTATGCGTACTGCATTTGAGTGCAGTTTTGTATCAAGTTCAAGCAGCTTTAACAACTAAATTAGTTTATTAAGCTTAATGTTCGAGAGTTCTTACTGCGTACAGTTTATTTCCACAACCGTGCTTTTCAAGCTTTATTCTTTTTTGTTCCTATAAACTTTTTTAAGAACTTTGTTGCCGACGCGTTCAAAGCTTAACGTTGCTTTCAAACTGTCGCACAACCATAGCAAAGTTTTCATAACTTACAAACCTTAGTTATTCATTAAACTTTCATTTGTAGTACAGTAAGTTCAAAAGCTTCAGTCTGCTTTTTTAGTTTGCTTTTAAGCTCAGTCTATCTCAAATGTATCAGCACTTTCCAGCCCTCCCCTCCATCACAATGAACTGGTTATTCCGAAAGCTTTTCGGTGTATGTAACTGTTAACTGTTAATGTTCATTAACAGCGATAGCAGTCCCCTAAGGACGGCTATAAGTTAGCTCTGCTAATGGTCCAAAACTCTATGGTTGTCGAATATTTTTGGAGTCCCCGCTGTGACTATGTGAATGCCCATTTCGTGTTCAATGAAAAGCAAGCCAGTAAATGTGTTATTTTATGTTCAACATTTATTTCATAATGTTTTTCTTCGGATGAAGTTGATGACGTGCTGCCTATGAATGCCATAAGCCCCCAAACATTCATTAATCATAGCAAAATAAATTAAAAAAAAAAAAAAAAAAAAAAAAAAAAAAAAAAACTGGGAATAATTTAGAGTCCAGCTCCCTAGATGAAACTTAGATGTTTGATGAGCCTTAAGCTAAGTACATTTAATACACATATACATATATATATATATATTCAAATACATTTATATAACTATATCGGGTGATAAGAGTTAACATAGTCATACTAAGTAGTTTTAGCTCTTCTTTGTTTTTATTATTATTTTCTGTGTACTCAGAGAAATGCATCACATTTAGTTTTATAGTTTATAAATATTTGAAATACTTTGCGGCCTTGTTTTTTTTTTCATACATGTATATTATTTTGTTTAGTTTCTTTTGTTTTAGGTTAGATTGAAGAGCACACTCACATTTATAAGTACGATCAAATATGTATATCGTTTATCGTTTTGCAACACTGTATTTTGTTTTCTTTTGTATAATATTGAATATATTTTGACTACTTGGCTAATTGTCCTTTTGACCATAAATTCATTACAGCTGCTGCTTTAAACACTAGACATATGCACATTTATATATGAATACTTAGCAGCATAGACGCTTACAACTAAAAAAAACACATTTAAAATCCATAGCATATGCAAGTATAGGAATGAATGAATGAGCGCTTGCATTTGTACACTCACTCACATTATCGAAGTGACTTTCAATAGTTTATTTTCATTGTTTCAATTCACCATTTTCCAATTACATGCACATATGAATAAGGAAGTATACGAATTTGTGTATACCCTTGCTGTTATTAAAATACGTTTCTTTCTCTGCGTTCGTTGACATATCAAGTGTATTACGGGCGGAGATCATCCTAATCAGCTATTATATATCATATATATGTAAATTTACATCAAGTATATATTCAATGTCATATTCATACTCATCTGTAATTTCATTTTCATAGTGAGATTAATATTCATATTTACTTTAATTTTTATTGTATGTGTTTGAAACTCATATTCATGTTCAGAATCATATTTGTATTCATATTCAAATTCATGTTTATGCTTATGTATGTATGTATCTTATATATCTTCATATTCATAGTAAGCACTCATACTCATATATTCATATTCATATTATTTTTGACATTAATCTTCATATTCAAATAAATTCTCAAATTCATATTCATGTTCATATTTATAATCAGAATCATATTCATATTAATATTCATAATCGAATTCATATTCGTTTTAATATTCATAATCATATTCATATTCATATTCATATTCATATTCATATTCATATTCATATTCATATTCATATTCATATTCATATTCATATTCATATTCATATTCATATTCATATTCATATTCATATTCATATTCATATTCATATTCATATTCATATTCATATTCATATTCATATTCATATTCATATTCATATTCATATTCATATTCATATTCATATTCATATTCATATTCATATTCATATTCATATTCATATTCATATTCATATTCATATTCATATTCATATTCATATTCATATTCATATTCATATTCATATTCATATTCATATTCATATTCATATTCATATTCATATTCATATTCATATTCATATTCATATTCATATTCATATTCATATTCATATTCATAGTCATATTCACATTAATATTCTTTTTAAGCTCATATTCATAATTAAATTAACATTCATATTCATATTAATATTCATAGGCATATTCCTATTTATAGTAATATTCATAGTCATATTCATATTAATAGTAATAGTCATATTCATATTTGTATTCACATTAATATTCTTTTTTAAGCTCATATTCATATATATTAACATTCATATTCATATTAGTATTCATATTCAACTTCATAGTCATATTCATATTCAATTGCATATATATGTCCATAAATAGAAATATTCATATACATATTCATATTCATGCTCACATTCAGATTCATATTCATATCCATAAACATGTTCATATTCATATTAATTTTGATATTCATATTCATATTGATATTATGTAGGGTATTCCATTTTATTTGTATCTTCAATTATCTTGTTTGTTTCGGCCACCATGGGATGCCACATTTTTGTGTCAAGCTTGCCACAAATTTCAATGCATCGTTGAATTATTCAAACTGCACTTCACTTTCTTCTTTTTATTTCTAAAATCTATTTAATATTTTGCATACTCTGTTGAATTATGTATGCGTAATTTAGAAACCACAAGGGGTGCTTAAGTTTGGGTATAATTCCGAACTCAATTTATAAATATATATATGTATACTCTATGTATGTTTTTGTAATTTCTTTTAGTTTTTCAGTTGCAAATGTGATTAAAAAGAAGAGGAAAATCGTAGAGGAAAACTCACAGATATGTGTTCATTAGAGGCAATTTGTAAATACATTTCAGGTGAAACCGCGAAAACTTTTTAAATTCTGCAAATTGTTTATACAGTTGCAGATGCTCTAGATAGCTATACGTTATGTATGTATGTATATGTATCTATGTATGTATATACCCTTGCAGAGGATCGGTGCCTGTGCGAACTCACACATACAGCATATAACACCTACATATATGTATGTATATGTATGTATATTGGAACCAATTGAATGGCCATAAATATGTCCTATAGCTTTCACAGACATAATCGCTTGTACATTTAGCTTCTTTTTTTTTACAAGTTATCTAAAGCAAACATTCCTTAAGTTTTATAGAGCTTAAATAGGGTTCAATCAAAATCGGTTAACTGTTACTTTACGAAAACTGTGTCTGTGTGTGAGCGCTCAGCTTGTCGTTTGAAACTTGATAGACATGCTTCATTTAATAGCAGTTAACATAAATGACTTAACTAAGTAACTACTCTAAATGTCATAGGAACAAACAAATTGCGTTGTTGTTTTGAGAGAAACTTGTTTGCGTTTTTTTGTTTTTTTTTTTTTTTTTTTGCTTCTTTTTCTGCATGATAACTTCATAAGTCTTATCAATTACTTGCTATATGTATATATATAATCGTGTGGACGATCTGCAAGGGTATTGTGTCTTCGGTTTGCCAAAGACAACATGTAGTTTCGGCTGGATTCTTGAATTATTTCCATTTGCATAATATTTGTTAATATAATAATATAATCTCTTACTTTTTGGGTGTGTTATTGTTTAATATGACACATATGGCATATGGTTAATATTATATGTATATATATATTTGTATATATATAATTATATATGGAATATTTAATTTGTTATACATTTAAAAGTTGTGTATTCTTGATATTTCATATGTTGTTGTTTTCAGCAATTGCAGTTGTTTCATTATTTAGGATAGCATATTCTTCATCTTGTTTAAGTGCATCAAATTACATTTAGATATTGTATAGTATTTGCATAACAATATTAATTTCAATTTGAATGAACTAATTATATTATATTTTGCGGTTATACATCGATATATAGACGTGTTAATGTTTTTAAAAATACTTGATACTTGTGTTACACTGCTTTGCCATTTGATGCTACTGTTTGAATCTATGAATGAATGCAATATGCTTATGTTGTTTAATATCATTTGAATAGTTTATGTTTAATATCAATATAGCGCTGATTGATTGACGATCCAATTCGATTCGCTTCAACAGCAACAGCAACATCAACATCAACGTCAATGTCAACGTTCGCCTTTTCAATTTCTCATTTTCGAACTTTCAATTTTTCATTTCCATTTGCATTTTCCATTTTCCATTTTCAATCTGCAATTTCAATTTGACTGCTGACTGCTTTGGTTGAACGTGTACCAATTAGAGTCGTTTATTGCTAAATATTCACTAAATTCTATCAATAACTAACTAAATAGCTTGGTGGTTGTATGCCAGCCAATCTAGTGACTGTGACCACGCCCATTTTGCAAATATCCTTCACACCCTCTCTCTTTTTGCAGTGGGGTCGTCACCTCAATCGATTCTTACAGTTGCATTCACCATTTTGCTGTCAATTGTCAATTGTGAATTCGGTACAAATACTTAAATTACTTGTAACTTTTTCAATTGCACCTCGTTCCACTTTTCTTTTGCTCTCCTTCTCCTTCTCCTTCTCCTTCTCTTTTTCTTCGTTTTTATTTATTTATTTATTTATTTTTTGGGTCACATTGTTGCTTTATTTGTGGCCAACCTGCAAAGGTTTGTGGATTGTGGTTTTGTGGATTGGGTTTGTCGTTTTGAGAAGAAACTGTCGGAGGGGCCGCCTCCTTGAAACCGAAACTGAATCCTCATCTCGTATGCGCAAATAATTTACAATATTTATACTTATACATTTTCTTATTCTTTTTCATTTTCATTTTCATATTCATTTTCATTTTCATTTTCTTTGTGTTTAGTTTGGTTTTGCCCCATTTGTGTGATCGTATTGCATGTGGCCAATGCGTTATGTCTATGGCTTCTTGCGCTTGGCAAACATCTGTGACCATCAGAATCACACATTTGTTGTCTTGGGCACGGCACCTGTCTCGGCTGCCAACTGCTGTCGTTGCATTCGCTCCTCCTCCACCTGTTGCTCCAAATGCACCTGGACCATGTGATGCTCCAATTGATCATCGCTCTCCTCCAAATCGCGTGCCAATGTCTCGCTCCGTTGCAGGCGACGCTTATGGGATGTGGCTGATGTGCCAGCTGCTGGCACCGGCACACGTATGTTGAACTCATCCTCAAGTGTTTCAATGCAATCCATTTGAGTATCTTCTTCGTGGGCAGCAGCTGCCGCAGCCGCAGCACTTGTCGAGGGTCCATCACCGAAGGTTGTTGAGGTGGATGCATTCGCGACACGCTTGCCATTCTTACGGCCAATGGGAGCATCATGCAAGGCTAACTTCTCCATGCGCAGCTCACCCAAGGTGGCGGAGGTATAGCCGGGACGTTGAGTCTCATCCACATGGACAAGGACAAAGGGCAACTTCAAGGACAACTCACCGCCCATGCCGCTCAACGTGAGCTTAACCTTCACATAATATGACACATAAATGGCAAAGACATTCCGATCATCGACAAAACCGGGACCACCGCTGTTGTTGCCACCTATTGTACCGCCAGTGGCTGCCGCTTGTGGCAGCTGTGGCAAGGCCATGGCCGGACTGGCCAATGGATGTCCAGCCAACAATTGAGCCGCCTGCATCACAAAATTCGGTGAACGGATGGCGGAGGCAGCAATTGCTCCAGTTATCTCATCGGGCTCAGTGCTACGCTGTAGTGTATCCTCCAGTGCAATCCAGTTCTTGGTTGGGCCGCGCTGTGGACGCAATGCGACTGTGGTATTTAGGGTGCCACCTGGTGGCACAGTCCGATCCACGGCTGGGGATATGTTGTCGGAGTCGGCAACAACATTCTTGAATTTTCCATTGTTAAACATGCAAACGTCCACGTGCTGAATGGCACAAATCTGCAAGAGGAAGAGAGCGAAAGAGAGAGAGAGAGACCGAGTTATAATGATTAGAAGGGAGCGATAGCAACAGACAGATAGTTAGGGTATGAGTTGTAGAGAGAGAGAGAGAGAGAGACAGAGGAGAGTTGGGACACAGGTGACATAGACATTGGGCAAACCAATCAAGGTGCAGCCCCCGCAAATGTTATTTCAATATTTTACGTGTGAAATAAGTGTCAGCTGACACCGAAGCAGGCATACCCTATATGCTTTTACAAGGGATATCTTATGCAAACTACTTTCACATTTATTTACAAGTTTGTTACGAACTATATATGCAAAGATTGACTGCTGAGTGCGGACTTTACTTCGAGAGTAGATTTTAGTTAAAGCTAGCAGATGTACAGCGTTGCCACCTTTCAAGTTGTCAGCACATTCCCAGAAACTCTAACAAATAACTTTTCTATCTTATCTATTATTTGTCTATGACTTTTTAGCCTTTAAGTTAACTTAAAGTTAAAGATCGTTAGAGTGCATTTGCATTTGAATAACTGTGTGGCAACTCCGTATTATGGTGCAGTTAATTATGAAATTGTCTGACAAAGCTAAGAGAATAAATTGGTAAAAGATCCACACACAAGTTGCTAGACTTTCTGGTTTTACCTGCAGTCTACTATAATCTATTGGGGTAAAAACTTACACAATCTGGCAACGCTCACAATGCCTATAATGACACTTATTTAATATGAATATAAACTCAGCGTCAAATTGAGATACATTTTATTTGGAGCCTATTAAACTATTATCAAATTCAACAAGGTGGCAACGCTGAAAATTTTAATAATAGTAAACAATTTAAACTTGTTAACGTGTAGATAAACCACATGTTAAGCTTAGAGACTTAAGAGTGGTAGTTTATTAAGTGGTTGAACTATTAATTAAGTGGCAACGCTGCAGATGTCAATCATTAACATGCGGATAAAGTACCTATCAGCATGAGATACTTTAGCTGAGAAGATTTAAAACCTAAATGCGATGAATCTGTGCAAACTCTTAACTTATTTTCTATATTATTATCACAATTCAACTTTAGGAAACTTCTTGATACATTTTATTAGTTAATTAACAGTTTTACACTGTTGATCACTTGAAAGAAGAAGAAGAGAAGAAGGGCAGCTATTGGGCGTGGCAAACAAAGAGAGGTGTGACAAAGCTCATAAGAAAGTCATGTGAATCGCTCTGGCAATGAAAAAAACGGCGTGGGTTGAGTTGTTGTTTGTGCGTGTGCGTGTGTGTGTGTGTATGTGTGCGTGTGTGTGTGTGTGTGTATCTGTATGCGTATAGGCTGAAATTATGGCAGCATTATTTGATTGCTTGGCCGCGCTAACTTCAACCTTATCTCTGGGCAAGGCAATCAAAAGTAATGCACTCAATTTACGCCCTTAAATGTGGACAATGGTCAGCAGATAGTCGATACTTGATTAGCGCTGAGTGCGTGCATTGTGCGTGACAGTATTCGTGTCACGACGCAACAGCATGTGTGTAAGCACAACATATGCCAAAGTCGAAGTATTTCTGGCAAATTTCCAAACACGAGAGCTCCCCGTAATTTGTATCTCAAGCGATAGTATTTCTCTATGAATTAGATTAATACGATAGTAGTTCGCTCGGATATCGCAGATGATAGCATTTGCGAATAGAGTTTTGATTTTAGCACATAATATATGCATAATATTTCGATTAAGCTTTAGCGACTTATATACATATCTAAATACTTTAGAGTCATGCGATAGTAACTCGAATATACTTAAATTTATGCGATAGTATTTCAGTAAGATTTTTGACTCAGATGATTATTCAATTCGTTAGTAGCTCGAATGTTTTTCGCTAGTTTATCTGAAACGTTTTAACACAAACGTTAGTTATTTGTATATTATGCGTTAGTATTGCGGCACCTTTCTGACTTAGATTTAAGTAGTTATAGATTTCAGCACATGCGATTGTTTTTTGTCAATAATTTGAGCATAGGTCCATCTCTAGATGGGTCAAAGGACAAAGGGAAGATGGTTGCCAGACGGCAAATGATAGAAGAGAATTGGCAATTGTGTTGCCCTCGCAATTGATACGACATTTGTTGTTGCACTTTTCTCTCGGCTTTTTCCATTTTGTTGGCATGGATTTCACATGAAATTTGGCCATCTACTAGTACCAAAGTGCCAATGCCAATGGCCCAAAGTCCAATTGATGGTTATCGAAGCGTTGTGGCGACTTCTCAGACAGTCGCCGGACACGGGACCAACTAAATGAGCTGTGTCCCAGTCGACACATAATGGCAGCAGCAACGCATAAATGTGTTGGCCCAAAAGCACAAAGCGTGTTACCAGCATCGAGCACAGCAGTTAATAATTTGCAGTGCTCTAATTGAAATTGATTTGAAATAATTATTACAAATGCGTCGTTTGATAAGCGAATAGGTTAACACAACACAGGCAAACAGGCAAAAGTCAAGCACAATAGACCGGATATAGAGATATATGGAGTGGTAAGGGGTTGTGGGGGAACTAAGTAATACCCTGTGAAATACGCTTTCGTTTTTTAAATAATTTATGTTTTTCTACAGTTTGCAAAGAAGAAGGAGAGACCAAAGTAATGAGAGCTTCTGTGAAGCAGAACAGAAGAGCTGGTGTTGTTAAGTTAAAGAGCGCAAGGCAGTGTTGCAAAGCGCAAGAATAGTTGAGCAAGTTATAAGAAAGTGTTGAAAGGAAAGACATTAGAGTGTACTGAAAGGAAAGTGGAAAATCAAGCCGGGAAATGAAGAAAAGTGTAGATAGATCAGTAGCGAAAGTGCTCAGAGAAAAAGCAATTGAAACATCATGATGGAGAGCAATTGATTGAAGACAAAGATTGAAAGAGTAAATCTACAGTTCTATAACTAGAACTTCTGCTAAACACTGAGCATCAATTGTATACGCATAGTTTTACAATTTATGCATTGTATTCTATTAACAAATATGGAGAGTATATAATGAGTCTCAACTACTCACAATACTCTCTTCGAAACTAATCTACCCGTATTTACATTCATTTCGCACACAGAATAGTATATATATATAGCAATGTATAGATTTATGCTGTTGGCCTTGGCAAATTTATTTAAATATTTGCCTTGCATACAGTGGCATGTGGCTGTGTGCAGTAGTAAGCCGCTATAGAGAACGTTTCAATTATATTTTGAAACTTTCAATGGCAAATATAAATATAAATATAATAAATAAATAAATATAATTACAATTTAAACTGTATTCTGTTGTGCATTTCCAGAAGTTTGTCTTAAAGAGGCTGCACTGCAGCAAGTAGTGTTTATATGTCTGCTTGGCATTTATATACATATCTAGTTGATGGGCTCAAGTTTTCTTCGTAAGTGTGAAAACCATGCAAGAGTTTCCACAATTGCTGACACTCACGCATACACACACACGCACACACACTCACGCACACACAGTACCTTAGCTTTCATACACTGAGCGTTTCCTTGCGGTTATTTGGTATCAATGTTGGGCTAAGAACAGGGCTAAAAAGATTGCTTAGCCTCTAATCAGTTGTCCTTCAATTCAGTTCTACTTTCAGACACTTTCTCTCCCTACCTTTCACTTTTACTTTCACTTTCACTTTGTGCATTGTGCTCGCTCATTATGCACAATCATCAAGTTGGCTTTTTGCCTGCCCCAAAAAGTATGCTAACAATTTTCTTTTTATATTCATTTCATGTTTTTTTTTTGTTGCCTTGTCAACTTCATTTGACATTCAATTGTGAACTTTGTTGTCGCTTGTGGGATTTCGCTACGTTTGCTCAATTGGCTGGTGTCCAGCGAGACACACACACACACACACCCACACACACATATATATAGCGTTCACTTTACCCTACTTAACATATGCATTGAATAGCTAGATGAGAAAACTATTTTTGGATTGCCGAAGATTAAATACGCTTTGCCAGATTGTTCCTAAAAAGCAGCTATATGTTCCACTCAGCTGAGCATACATTCTCCAGCGATCTTTACTATGAAAGCTATATATATAGTGATATATATAGTGCATCGATCTGTGTACTTTCGATATATCAAATGTCTGCAACAAAAGGTGGCAACTGTTGAAGTGACAACAAGAGACAGTCATCAATTTATTTCAAATTTCCACAGAATCATTAATTATTTGCATTTAATATAAAAGAAAACAATAAATTTAATATGTATTTTATGCGTTTATTGTTCAATTTAATTAACAAGTATTTTGTGCCTTTTTATTGAATCTAATTATGAATATATTATATGTATTTATTCATGACAAACATAAATTTGTATCAAATGTTGTTGACATTTGATAGCTTTGGCTTTTGGGTTCTTAGAAAATAGCAGAATCTGATTTTAATATAAAATCTCTGTTTTAATATGTAGCATATTGCATTACAAGTTGAGCATGACCTGTTTGCCAAGTATCTATAGAAATGTTGCTTGATTAAATTTCCGCATTGACTTTCAGTTTCACAAATGAAATTTGCGCAATTGATAAATTAAACAAGACTGTTGCAATAGAGACTGAGAGAGAGAGAGAGAAAGAGAAAGAGAGACGGAGGGTGTTAAGAGAAGAAAGTCAGTGTAAGATAAATTTACCAGTTTATTTAATTGTTTTTTCTAGGGCAAAATCTTAGCATCGCCCACAAATTCGAGCTTAAATATTTGTCAGGAATTCAGCTGAGTTCATGTCCTTTTTGGCTTGTCCTGCTGGCAGTAAGCACAGCTGCAGCAGCAGCATTTATGCTTTTATGACTTTCGCTACTCCACGCATTCACACACACACACACACACACACACACACACACACATACTATTGTAGTACTTGTTGCTGTGCGAGCTGGACAATTGCCCAAATTGCCGACACACAACAGAGTAAATGCACATATATATATATATATATAGATAGATATATATGTATAAATGTATATATATGTATATATAAATATATATCTATATGTGTGCGCAAGCATTTGACTTTTGACTTTTATTGGCAACTTGAAGGCAAACGGGGCGAATAAAATTTTATAAGGCCAACAAAAAGAACAAAATACAAAAACAAAAAAAACCAAAAAAAAAAAAAAGAAACGAAAACAAAACAAAATGAAAAACAAATTCAGCGCAATGTGATAATAAAAACCGAAAGACAATATATGCACAGACACACACACACAGACACACACACACAGAGACACACACACACACAGACGCACACACACACAGAGACACACACAGACACATAGACATAGACAAGTAAATGCGCATATGTATATTTAATAGGGCGCAAAGTGCACAATAGCGGTACCAAGACTGCTCGACTGGGAGATACTCTCGCAGATATGTATATGCAGACGTCATATCGTATTTAAAGACAAAGGCAACACACACACACACACACACACACACACACACAAGTAAACTAAGAAAGCTAGGTGGCGCCACAGCAGCAGCTGCTGCTACTGCTGCCCTCAGCTTTAGTTTCTTTAATAACTTCAATGTTTTTTATGCGATTGCTGTGAAAATATTCAGTATAGATAAAATGCGAACTTAATTGTGTGTACATGAAAGTTCAAGGCAACACTTTACTTACTGCGAGTGCAAATTCAAAAAAAAAAAAATGTTTACAGTTTAAAGAAATTGAAATGCTTAAGTTCAGACAGTTGTGAATCAAAGCTGTTAAATGATATTAATTTTATTTATTTATTACAAGTTTATATTTACTGCATAGTCCTGTTACATACATAGGCATGACATTAAATCACTCTGTTGCCATGATTACAGAGTATAAATATTTGAAAAATGTATAGCATACTTTTATGGGCAGCGTCATCAAATATTAAAGCTCAGCTGAAACAACAGCAAAGACACGAATCGCATTAAGCAGCTGACCATGAATGTGCATAAGTAGCATTTGGGCATGGTCAGCCCACAGTAGGGGAGTGACAAACGGGTACACCAAGTGCGGTCTTAATCGGATTTATTGCTGAACATATTCAAGAACAACAACAGCAAACAGCGATGAACGAAATGTGGATGTTAATGAGAAACAGAACACATGACATTAAACGTTCTGTGCTTGAATTTCCTCACCCAAGAGAGACAAAGAAAGATGGAGTAAGACAGGGAGAGAGAGAGAGAGTGACTAAGAGACAGTTGTAAGGCAGGTGACAAAGCTATTTCGATGATAGACTAATTTCACAAAGTAAACGCAATCCCACATAAGCCTCTTCAATTTCGACTTATATTAAGTCCATATTTCTGTTTCTATTTCTATTTCTATTTCTATTCAAATTGAATTCTAGGCACAAGACTTGATTTCGTTTCAAATACAAAATTGATCACGGAAAGTGATTTTCCACATAAGCTTAAGCTGACTTTTGCTTGATGGGAGCTGTGAGAATTGTTGCTTTAAGCCAAGAAACTCATAATATGCAATTATTTTAAATATTATAAACGGAATTATGATTAATACACGCTTTGACATACCCAGCAAATCATTAGATTTAATTACAATAAATTCATTAAAATTCTTGTTGATATTTATAAATAGTTTTAAAACATATTATTTGTTAATTATTATATTATATTGCAAATTTAAGACAATCTTTAATTAATTAATTTTATTAATATATAATATTTATGTATAGATATTTGTATAAATAAATAAATAAAATAGTAATAAATAAAATAGAAAAAATAATTATAGTAAAGCCATACAAAAATGTAGCGTTTAAGTGGAAATTATTGTCAGAACTTTAAGGATATACAGCACAAATTCGATATACACTTGCATTGATATATTATTTATCCCAAGTGCTGAGGATTTATTTAAAAACAATAAACGCAATCGAATCTATGGGTCGAATAGAGATCTGATTTATTTCTTATGTATTCAACTTCAGCTAACAACAGTCGCAAGAGATAATAATAAATAATAAAAAATAATATTCTTAAAAAACCAAGAATAAGTAAATGCTCAAAAATAATATAAGTAAAAGAATTATGAATTTGAGAGCAGTAAAGCACAGTCAAACATCGCTAAGTTGTCTTCTTTGTAGGTCAAAGTAAATTTAAGAATCATTTGCTGAGCGACATTTGCTTGATGCTTTCTAACTTCCAAGTCTTCTATGAAAATAAGCAACTGTGGATACAACTTAGGCAGGCTACACTGTCGATATGCATACACATCACCAATGTTGACAAATCAATAAGAATTGAAATGCGTTTTAAATTTTTGATAACTCAATTAAACAGCAGCCTTCCGGCCTCGTCAACCGTATTTATGCATTGTCTGTCAATGTAACTCTGGGTCTCTCTGTCTAGCTGCTTGTCTCTGCATGCCTATCTCTCTGCCTGTCTGTGCATCAATAAACAATTTGCTGTGAAAATATTGTGGCAACAATATTATAAACAATATCGTTTTGATATTGAGCCTCTTTCACGCAAGCCCCTTTTTGCAAGTGCACTCAAGTCTGAAAGCGTCTTCTACTATTTTACCATTTTACTGCCTTCGCTCTCCCTCACTCTCTCTCTCTCTCTCTCTCTCTCTATGTTGCTCTCTTTGTCTAGCTGTTTTGTTGCTATAACTACCTCTTATAAGCTTATGCATTTTGCATTAGCATTGAGTGGCATGCGGCAACTTTATGTGGCATGTCATCGATATGCATATAAGAAGCACTCAACAGCAACTGCAACTCCCTCCCTATCTCTGTCTATCTTTCTTTCTCTCTCTCTCTCTCTCTCTCAATCTCTCTCTCTGAGCCTTACTCCCTCCCTATCTGCCTGCTTATCTATCCAGCTAACATTGCGTATACTTAATGCGGCAAAACATCTGTCATAATAGCAGAGTTCACAACAAGTCTTCGCTCGTCTACATTCGCATAATGAAGCATCAACAATTTGTTGCGAATCTTTCTAGCTCTTTGCACCGCCAATTTCTTGGCCTTTTTATCACTCAAGGCTGCAGTGAACGAAGGCATGCGAGGTGGAGGATATTGTTGCCGAAGGAAGGGCGAAAGGAAACGGGCAGTAACTTTGCAAGGCTATAATCTCAGCTCTAAAAATTGGGTAAAGGAATGCTATTTGGAGATTCTGCAAACTGAGTTAGAGGTAGAGGTATTTACAGTTACCGTTAGCTGAGTGTGGTAGGTGTGGGTGTTTTGTGACTGGGAATGTGTGCGTGTGTGTGTGAGTGTGCGCAAACAGTTAGCAAAAAGTAACAATGTAAAATTGTTGCATACTTTTATGGGCAACAATTCCGAAACGTACATAAATCCCACAGATGTGATTATAGCAACGAGTGCGGTGTTTGTATATATATATATATATATATATATATATATATATATATATATATAGTAGACAAAGCAAGCATTGCCCGCAAGTGGTGCGTTGTGGTGCAGAAAAGGGTTTAAGCAGCAGCCACGTTGAAAGATGCTGCGGGCACAGTAAACGTTTCAAGTGTTTAATGTGTGTGCGTGTGTGTGTAGAAAAAAAAAAACCCATTTAGACATTCTAAACACAGTTTTCACTTCAACTGCTGCTCTTTTTGTCAGTCTCAACTTAAGCCTTAAACTCGAGAGCCACAACTTTTGCTGGCAACTCGAACTTTGTTCTCTTACTCTCTCTCTCTCTCTCTCTCTCACACACACACACATACACAGTCTCTGTATCTCTCCCTCTCCCTCTCCCTCTGTCTGTCTGTGTTGTGGCTTTCACTTTCGGTCTTGGCTATTTGTAGAGCCTTTGCCCCGTCACTTTTGCCATTTTGTTCAAGTGGGTCGAGCAAACACTCAAGAGATTGCACTTTAAGCGTTCTACACTTTTGCAATTTCATTTTGGCTAAACGTCATTTGCATTTGTGTGCGCTCCTTTTGCCGCTTAGTGCCAGTTTTCCCATTTTCGCATTTGCCATTGCCCAGAAATAGCTGACTGCGGCCCACAAACGATGCCTGCCCCGACCACAGGTCATGCGACCAAAACTTCTTGTCGAGTGCTTTCCCAGCGGGGCATTCGATTTGTCAGCGAGATTTCTGTGCGTAGGCAGCACACAGCAAGAAAAGCAGCAATATCAACAATCACCACAACAACAACTACAATCGCTACAACAATCGCTACAACAACAATAAACAGCCTTTGTGTGTAACGCCTGCTGCCCACACGGCGTATGCTTAATATTCGTTTCGTACTGTTTATTAAAAGCTTAAGGCTCAATCAGCGTTTTGCACTCGACGCAACGCAACTGAAGCTGACTGCAATCACATTGTAACAATCTCCAAATGCCACACACCGCACTTGCATATACTCTAGCAAAGTAACAATATTGTTAGAAGAACAATGACACTTACTGCAAATTACTCAAAGCGAGGGCTTTGCATTTGATTAATCAGTAAGCTTGCATGTGCTTTGAAAGCGCCTGTTTTCCAAGTTGAACTTCAAAGCTTTCTGTGTAGAAAGGTGAATAGAATAAAAGAGCTTTCAAACTTTAATGTAATGTTTCTCATGTGCTTTGAAAGCTTGGAGGTTACAATTATGAAGCAATTGAAGCTCCAAATTCGTTGGAATAAAACGTAATCTTGGCTTTAATGCAATTTGATCTGTGTTTGATTGTTAGCTCCATGTTAAAGCACAATAAGTATGTTATGTATTAATTATTGTTAAGCCAAGTTAATATACATATATGCTCTCTACTTCATTTCTAAGCTTTCGGCACACAATGCCAATACAATTATATAACTTTGAAGCTTTAATATGCTTTTGAAAGCTCCATGACTACTTGTTATTGCATTGAAAAGCTATTTCTTAATTTTTGTTGTTGCTAAAAGCTGTTTGCTGCATATGATAACGGGCTTTGAGGTTATTGCTTTGGCTTTCCAGCTTAATCGAAGCTCTAAGAGTCGCTTGAGAGCAGTTTCATTTTGTTATGAAGAGCAGATGTTGCACAATCAATGCAATTGTAGATATACCCGCTATGGGTGAATGCAGAATGAACGTGTTTATAATATTTATACGACGCTTTGCACTTGGTCGCATCAGAATAACTGATTTATTTATGTTGAAGCTTGTATGTGTCATTGTGTGATTGTGATTGTGCCTGTGCCAGTGCCAGTGCCAGTGCCTGTGTGGTTGTGTATTTGTATTTACATTGCTTTCGATTGCAGAAGCAATTGTCCAACACTGAGAGAGAGCCCAGAAGGCGTGACACGGCATTGTGTTATTGGCAATTATTGAGCTTAATTCGAAAATCAGAGCAATTGACTTACAAGCATTTGCCATTAGAGAGTCCAACACACGCCGAGAGGACAAGCAGACAAGCAGAAGCAGAAGCCGAAGCAGAAGCCGAAGCCGAAGCAGCAGCAAAAGCACAAGAACAACAACGGCAAGATACATATAAGATAAGAATGTGCCAGGGAATGAAACGGAATGGAACATGAATTGGTGGCAAGTGCCATGCTAAAGTGGCCAATAACAAATTGATAACATGGCCAACTTCGATTCGGTTTTGATGAAATCGCAACAGATGACACATTTGCCACACTTGATTACAAAATCATTCATATACAAACTCTGTTTAGAAACTGTATGTCGGCGAGGGTGGTATGAGAAGTTTGGCAGTTTACTGAGAAGATAAAACAATGTTAAAGAAAACTATCTTATATCTCTATATAAGGAGAGTTTTAATAATAGTGTACAACAGTATTCAGAACGCTATATATATGCGAGCGTGGTATGAGAAGTTTACGAGGCGATGGTAGCATGAGATGTTTTGTAGTATATTTGGAATTAAATTTATTAAGTGTTGAATCTGTACAGCATAGATATTAAGGTGCACATATGGCAACTGTATTATATGACTGAACCCCATTATGAAGATTATACTATAAATTTGTGTAAATTGCTGAACTTTGGTGACCATCCGCCTAGGTGAAGTTACAGATTGGTTACAGATTTGCAACATGTTGCGCATGCAGCAGCAACATCATAAGTTTCCAGCTCAAAGTCATTTTTCAAGGAGCAACTCACATAACCAGAGAACAAAAGGACAAGAGGACAAGAGGACAAGAGGACCAAAGTAATATGGGACCAGGATTATTGTCAGAAACTCAGTTGGACACAAAATGTTGAGTGTGTGCAACGAGTCACTTCTATAAATGTAACTATAACTGTCTCGTGCAACAGCAGTTGCAAGTTGATTGACTGTCATAACTTGGTCGGACACTTGCTGCCAAATGGGGCATGTTTTGTATTACCCCTGTGTGTATGTGTGTGTGTGTGTGTGTGTGTTGTGCACTCCTTGTTGCACATAATTCACTTAATGCTGCAACAAGGAGTGAATGCCAGTGGCATCTGCTGCATTTGTGGCACATGCTGCATATGGGGGCATGTAGCATGTGTTTAACGATAGTCTGCTAGCAAATTATTCATAGCATACTTTACGGCTTGTCCTATAGAAATGCAACAGTTTGTTTGCCTGCGGCACAACGTTGCGTATGCATAATTTGTTATAGCTGCCACATGAACAAGCAAGACGCATGCCACACATGCAAACAGATAGACAGCGTGACGCAGAGACGCAGGGACAGAGAGGCAGAGAGGCAGACAAACTGCAAGCAAAAATGAAACTCAAACAATGAATAATGTTGACTCGGACACAAGTCGCAGCACGAAGCAAGCGCAGCAAAGGATAACACAAATAACAAAATAGATGAAATTGTTTTAGGAAGGAAAAAATTTCATTTTCAATTCCTTTTAGTGCAAACTATAATAAAAACCATTTTATGTTGCTCAACAACAAAAAACAATTCGTATTTTCCATGCGCTCAGAGCTTCAATTTATTTCTCATTTTGGATTTTTATGACATTGACATGGCCCTAAATAGCTGAGGGTCCTTGAAGGCAGCTCAGACACAAGGTCAAAGGGCGGCAGTTAGTGCGGCTAAATTATCGATGACACTATCGAAAGTATTGATCGTGAGCGACTTAGCGATATGTTTGCATTTAGTTTAAATGTTAAAATAAATTAAAGTCAATATTGATTGTGCAAATTGTGGGAAATCATCGAAGTGCATTTTATTAGCTTATCGATAATTATCGATAGTTGCAGCTTAGATTGCCTTCATATGCTTATATAAATATTTAATAAATTTATTCATTTGATTATTTTATAGATTAGTTTATGGATTATGTACTTGAGTATGTTATCGATAACAATCGATAACTTTTGCTTAGCGAAACTAAAAAATTAAAGAAGCTAACATTTGCTAATATTGAAAAATTTGATCGAGCATTAGATTTAGACAAGCTGATGGTATCGATAACTATCGATAAACTTAGCACAAATAGCAAATATATAGAAAAGTCGTTTTTTTTTTGCTTCTGCAACAGGATATTACATGCTCTTGGTGACTATAATAATCCTACCCTATTTATTTCATAGAGTTACCGCTTGGCTAATAGTTTATCGATAACTTAATGAAACCGTTAATAAACTCCTAAAGAAAAAGCCGTTAAACAAAGCAAACAGCTAGTACAGCTAGTATATCAAGATACCTTTAAAACAGTTTAAACAATGAGCTAGAAAGCTGTGAAACTAACAGATGTGACAACTCTGGATATTCAGGGGGTCATTCGAGTAGAATAATTGTTTTTGATGTTTAGTTTTTTTTCGTTTCTTTTTTTTTTTGTTTTGTTTACTCACCCGCACTTTGCGCACTGTCTTGCGGCTATCGTTGCGTATGTTGATGGTTACGTTGACGTCCTCGCCGTGTGTGTACCATCCCTTGTCCAGGCTGGCTCTTAAGCCCACACGTCCATCGTGGAGTAGAAATGGTTTATCCACCGATCCCTGTGGACCACCGCAGGGTCCAACGCTGATGCCACCGATGCCACCGGTAACACCGGCATTGCTGTGCGGTGGCAAAATACCACTGCCAGTGTTGTCGCAGTGCTGCAAAACGATGCATACAATCGGAGGATTAGTTATTCGTGCTATCAGCGCATGCACTTTTATCGCATTATCGATTAACCAATTCGCAGTGTGTTGTTTTCAGACAGCGGCTAACCGATTGAAAAACAAGTTGATAATCTACTTAGATATCGGTTGAGCTGCACAAATTGCATTAGTTAGGGGATGGCGCAAAGCTTGACCAGCGATATAGTTAAAGCGTGGATGGAAGCACGTTGACGATAGGGATATCTAGCAAACGGTTAACCGTTAGATTGCAAATCGTGAATGAACCGGCAGCTAAACCGATTGGGAAACGGTTAACAGTTACTTTTGGATATTAACCGATTGAAACTTATTGAAATACTGACAAAAAACAACTAAAACTATCAGTAAATTCGGTCAGCACCGAATCGGTTAACCGCTTACGAAACGGTTAACCGCTTACAAAACGGTTAATCACTAATTAACCGACAGTGATTTAAAGAAAGCCAATGACGTTATTAGCTACGCTCGACAACGAAACAGTTAATCGGTTATTCAATACCCTCTGCATCGGTTTGATGAGTTGACTTCACCTACCTCCTGGAAGGACTTGCTATAGCAATGAAATGGATCATTGGGACACTTCTCGATCTCACTTTTGCTGCGTCCAAAGCGACCGCTGAACCTAAACGACTTTGGCGAGAGACGCAACTTGGGAAACGAATCGCCGCGTTCCGACTTTGACTTGGCTTTGCCACCGCCACCGGCAGCGGCAGCGCCACTGGTGCTGGGTACCGGCTCGTGGCCCCCCGATGGATGGGCGGCATCGCTGCTCGATGGGGGCGTGGCACTAGCCGGTGGCGATTGGGCCGCCCCAGCGCTGTGCTGTCCAGCATAGGTGGCATAATGTTCCGGAGCCGAATGCTGATGAAATACATCGGTGCGATAGATGACGCGAACTCCCATCTTGACGGACGCTCGACGATGGAACTTCTCATCCGTTTTGTCCGCTGCAAAAGTCAACAAGACATGTGGGAAGTGGGACACCAAATGCAGGGCGATGGATGGTGGGTGGTTTTGGTTGGTGGTTGTGATGAAAGGTGGGCAAGGAGAAAGGAGAAAGGACAAGGCCAATTGGCCAATTAGTGAAATGATGCATATTATTTGAATGCCGTTGATGTTGCCGCTGCCGTTTGCCGTTGCTCGCTAAGTTTGCAGTTACTGATTGATTGATTGATTGATTGAACGTTAGTATATGTCAATTTTGCTGTTTGCGTTTGTAAAAAAATTTTGTAATACAAATGATTTTATTTAATTTTTTTTTTTGATTTTTTTGATGATGTCCGATATGCGAAATGAATTTGAATGCGCATTGCCAATGCTGTCAGTTAGTTGTTGTTGTTGTGTTTGTTGTTGTTGTCGTTATTCTTAATGTGGTTAGGAGCTTGTGAGGCAGGCGGCTGGCCACTTGAACGGGTTTTCCTTATGAGTTGATAACATGAAATACATGAAACACACAGAGATACCCTGCAAACATTTTCGATCGCGAAAATCAAATTGCAATTCATATCAATTCAATTTTCACTGATCGTCGACACAAACGATTTTCTATCGAAAATATTTCTCTATGTGTATGATAGAAAAGCGTTTGCTAACGGCAATACTATTACCATATTCTACTCTTGCAATACACTTGCAGACTTCATAGAGTATATACATATATATATATTCTTGAACAGCACAATGAACTGAGTCGTCGTCTGTCTCTGAGTCTTGATGAAACTTAGTAAAGTTGAGTTTTTTTTTTATATAGCAGGCAGTATGTGGAAATCAATCGGATTGGATTATTATATCATAGAGCTGTCATAGAAACGATAGAACGGTATGAACAACTTTGTTGTTTCTTGAGATATCTTCGGTAAACTCGCAAGTGATATATAGAAATAGCATTATATTAAATATCCTTATCTATAATAATCGTTTAATAATTCAAGACAATTCAATTACATAATCATTTTATTTTGTTAGACTCTATAGCATTCTGCAAGGGTATTAAATCATCAAAGTGCCGAAGATAAACGTTCTTATTTTTGGAAAAGAATAAGAAGCAGTTGTAAAATGTTTGCAGGGCTAACAACACAGTGAAACTGACAGAAAAGAGACAATGAAAGACAGAGAGAGAGAGAGAGAGAGAAAGAGTTAGATATAGAGAGAGAGAGAGAGGTAGTGAGAATTATATACTCATACACATAATCACACAGAGAATATATACTTATATTTATAAAAAAATAGAGTGTCAGATCAGAGGTTAAAACAGACAACAAATAGTACGAGTAGGCAACAGTCCGTACTGTATTTGAACTAGCCACAAAATTAACACACACTTAAATACACACACACACACACACACACACACACACACACATGTAAACACACAATCAACACACACACACACAGCAAGACACAACAATTTAAACTCAACTTGAACTCAAGCCAAGGCGAGACATCAAATAGTACCAAATACCAAAGACAAAGACAAGACACAAGACACGTTTATAAAGACAAGATACGACAAGTAACGACATGTTAAGACAGCTTGATGGCAAGACAAGAGGCAAGTGGCAGGTGGCAGTTGGCAAGTGGCAAGTAGCAAGTAGCAAGTAGCAAGTGGCATGTAAAGGCAACAATATTGGAGAGTTCATCCTGCCGCTTACCTTGAACCGAGGCGCACAAACAGCAACAACGACAGCGGCGCAACAAACGCATGAGACATCGGCGAAAGAAACTAGTTCTCTGATTGGGCATCTGAGCCTGGCTCTGAGCCTGCCTCTCTGCTTCTCTCTGAGCCTGCCTCTGAGCTTGTCTCCGTGTTGTTGCTATCGGATCTGTTGCTCTCGGATTTGTTCTCTGGCTCGGTCTCGCTCTTGGTGTCCCTTGTCTCTTGACCTTTGGGGCATCAACTCATTGAGTCTCCTCAGTAGTGCCAGCTGGGGGTTGTACGATAAGTGCAATAAAGCAATAAGCAAGCAACTGATCACAAATACACACACAACACCCACACTCACACACACACACACAGACACAGAATCACAGACACACACTAACAAGACACGTTAGAGATCAATGAAATGCACAACAATATTATGAAATGTCTTTAAGCACTGTGAACCAGTTCGGAAGTCCATTTTGTTAAATAGTTCGGAGATAATTTCGCTTGGAGATTTCTAAACAAAAGTTCAACTCGCCCTAATTCAACTTCGAATATGTTTAAACTTGGCTTAAACTTAAGCTTTCTAACAAGCAAGCTACTTAAGTAAGTTCGTTTGGCATAATCCATTAAGCTGTATATAACACAGGAATCTAGCACTCCCTATTACTAACTTAACTTCCCAAAAGCATAGCATAGCCCAAAGGACTTATGGAATATGGAGTACGAAGGAGAAAGGAAAGGAGCTACACTCTAGAGCGTTAGTGTCGGATCACATATTGTGACACCGCATTGATCTATTTATGTAATAGTCTAGAGAGGGATAGATGTCTCCAAGACCAAGGAAGGATCTGTAGTAGGTCCCATAGATTTGATCTCTCTAAGAGTCCAAGTCCAAGTGAGAATCTGTAGTCATACAGCTGTATGTCTCTAAGTCTTAAGGAGCATTCAACATCTTTCCTATCTCACTCTTTCTTATCTTAGATCTTTCAAACAGAAGAAAATATTTGAAAATGTTTTTTTTTTTTTTTCTATATTAATTAAATATAATGTTTCTAATTCGTTGAAAACTGATTTTAATAATCTAAAATTTGAAATGCAATTGCTAAATTTGTTCTTAAAGTTTATGATTTCTATCAATTTAAATTTCATTCTCGTTGCTAGGGATATGTGGTCATGTAATTAAAGAAAAACATGGCAGTAAACATAGGAACTTATCTAGGACAGTTGGCACTTTGTTGCCGCTGACAACCGCTAGAGGGCGCTGACTGACCAGCACATTGTGTCTTTTCCTCGTAACGCCTTAAGGTCAACGTTAAGCGCTTTTTTCTTTCATGCTCCTGGCAAAGCAAATTGGGCAAAGGACATGCGTACCCACATTTTAGAGGTTTAAGGTATCTGGCAAAAATAGCTTTAGTTTCATTTCACACATAACACTCGACATGAAGTAGTTTCCAAACATTCCTTACAATCCCTAAAAATAATTTGCCAATTGAAATCAACACAAGAAAATTATTCAATTTTGAATGTTAAATTTTAATAGAATTCATTCGCACACAAATCCAACAATTGTAAGGCACATTGATATATAAACTAGGCATGTATATGGACATATTTATATACATATATAGATAAATATACATAGATATAGATACTTATGTATGTATTCAGTTGGATTCAGTTACCTTGCAAATGCCCAAAGACAATTGGAGCACAAGGACGCAAAAGCAGCAAGGACAACGCCCAACGGCAATTTCAACGAAATTCAAAAGGAAAACAAACTAAAAACAAGCTGGTCCAGTCGGTTCTGACTGATAGATACCCTGTACCTTGGCATAACTTTCACTACCTTTCACTTTGTACTTTCCATAAAAGATACTTCAATATGATGTTTCTTAAGCTATTTATCTGACGTTTTTGCGAATTTTAAGATAATACCCTAGAAAATATAAAATATGGAAAATCAAGATGAAAATTAACATCAATTGATCCCTTTGACTATATGTAGTTTCTGAGCACAGACAGACAACACAAGCTAGTGCGTATTGTATCTTTAACTTCCACATCGCACTACCCCATTTACAACGCCTTGCTGGGTATACAGCATCGAAAATCGCAGCTCGAATTCGCAATGAACAGCGACACCAATGGAATTCATTGAAATTGTGCATCAGGTTTACAGAATTTAATATTAATTCTTTGTTCGTTTAGTTTTATCTATTTTCTATTTGCCATTTTCAATTTTTGAATTTTTATTAATTTTTAGAAGTTGCCAAAAAGAAAGAAGAACAACAAAATACAGGGGACCCCAAAAAAAAAAAAAATGGAACGAAATCAAAACTGAAATCGAAATCAATCACAGGAGACACAATTATCTGAGTTCTCTGCTGACGTCACCAGTCATCGTATCGTATCATCGAAGAGAACAAAGTGCTGAGAAGTGTCGGGGTTTGTTTACTTTGGTTTTTGTTTTTTTGTCTTTGCCAAAAAGGGTTTTAAGGAGGGGACGTGTTCATCAATATAATTGAGCGTCGAAAATTGTATTTTTTTTTTTTTTTTTTTTTGGACTGTCAAATTATTTGGGCGTCGTTATCTCTTTGGTCTTCTCGAGCGGCTGAGAGACAGAACTCACTCTCTCTGCCCGATAATCTCATTTCAATTAGCGCTGGCAATGGCTTGATGAATAGATGAATGAAGGAAAAGGTAATGTAAGGTGATTTATTATAGTGTTGAGCTAATGATATGGCCCCCGTCTAATCTAATAAAATTTGTGTCAGTCTTCAGTTGGTGCCTAAGAACTTAAGCTTCATCAGTCCAAGTTTGTAAGATCTTCACTATATCGAATGTTTAATACTGTTGTTAGCTAATAATAGTATTACTTAGTGTCTCCCTAACGCTAACTAAAGGCGAAAGCTTTAAGTTTTGAGTGAGCTTTTGAGATTATCATTACAGTTTTCAACTGCTTCCAAAGCGCTTCATTTAGCTGCACGACTAATGCTCTAAAAGCGTTTAATTATATTAATTTAGTGCACTTCATTTCATGCGTCCACATAACTGTATTAAAAAACTTAACTATTTGACAGAGCTTTAAGCTGATTATGAGATTAATTGCACTGGATCAATATAATTAATCTTAATCTGCTGGAAAGCGTTTCAAGCTTTCTTTTCCCGTTTGATATTATCGAGCTTTAGATTAATTTAATCTTGCTGGACGTTTTCAAAAGCTTTCACAGTTACACTCAACTTGAAGCTGCACATTCAGTTAGTGTCATTTATAATATTTAATATTTTTATATTTATTTAATTAACTCTCACTATTCAAATGCAGATATGTCCTTGCAACTGTTTGTCGTACGTCATAGTTCTTCTTGTGAATCTCTGAACCTTCCTTTTAATACCTCACCTGAATGTGCAGTTTCCTCCGAATGAATGGATAATGGGGGACGGTGTCCAAAATTCGGGGGCAATAATGCAAAAAACTTACCAATGAAGCAACGCACATCGTAGCTGGTGCCAATGGGAGCTCCATAGTAACGCTTGGCCGGCACCAGTTGGACACTGGGCGGTGCTTGGGCGGTCAACGACAAGGTGAACGGATGGGCGCCATCGCCGAGACGCTTCAACAATGCCTCCTGCAAGTGAAAAGCAATGCCGAAAAACATTCATTCAACAATCAACCATAGAGCCCGGGATAAATCGCAACTGCAAATGGCCTGATTGTAAAATTAAATTTAACATTTAACATTTTAATTGAGTTTTTGTTAAGAGTTGTTTCATCAGTCCGAAGCGAAGGGCTTCAACAGAAATGCACTACAAAATAAAACAAATAATTTACAAAATACTCTAAGTTTTTTTTTTAAGCATCGAAGTTACTGAAATATTATTTTCACTTCACCCAATCGAAAGTTGCTTCGGCTTTTTATGCACATACACATGAGTTTTTATATTTTTTATGTTTTGCGCAATTTTCATTTGCAGCGCGATGCACGGATTTTCACAGTAGAAGATTTTCCCATTTTACTATCGATGCCATTGTTTTTCCCTTATTATATTTTTTTTGTGCTACTAAGAGCTTTTCATGTAGGGATTGCTTTCCACAGCTGCCGACTAATGTGAATCGAATAATAACAGCACAAAAAACTTCAACTCTAGAACTATGCATTTCGGAAAGTGAACGGAGCAAAAACCACGACACAAAAAAACGAAAAATATTTGAATATCTTTCGCATCTTTGTTGGCTTAACATGTCTATTTTTCTGCTCAACAACAGCTTAAAGGGTCCACTAAAAGCAGCTAAGCCTAAGCCAATATGAACAACAGTTCAATTTCTGTCAAACGCCAAATATCTATGTTGCATTGTGTTTCGATATCTCATCATTTCATCATTGTTTTCATTGTTTATAAATACGATGATGTGCTAATGCTTAAACTTATATTTCAATCATTAGCAAAAGAGTTTGTAAATATCTTAAACAGGAATAATGAGATATTAATGATGTTGATGATGTTAATGTTAATCATCATAACGTCAATGGTAACAATCATATTTATTAATGAAATTGAAACTAATACTAATGCTAATGTTAATTAATAATTAATGCTAATAATGACGATAGTGATAGTGATAATGTAAATACTAATGCTTATACAAGTTTGATAATCATAATAATAATGATTAAGTTAATGCCAGTGATAAATGATAATGCTAATTATATTTATAATGAAATTGTAAATAATTCTAATCCTAACGGTAAAATAGTATTGAGAATGATATATTTGTAAATGGAAATTCTAATAATCCTGATAATGAAATATAAAATGCTAACACTACTGCTAATGACACTGATGCTAATTAATGCTTATACCAATATTAATAATAATAATGAAATTCATAATGCAAGTACTAATGAAGTCAACAGTGTGATAATCATAATAATAATGATAATGCAAAATAATGTCAATAATAATGCTAATTCTAATGCTAATGCGAATGCTAATGCTAATACTAATGTAATATATCATTAATGATAATTAGAACGACCATGTTGATGCGTGAATAATAATAATAATATTGATTTGGTTTCATGCTGTAATTATTATGCTGATGATAATGCTAATTGCCATGATTTTGTACTCTAATATTGTTAATGCTAATGATTTGTTTTAATAATAATGTCAATGCTATGTTTAGTGTTAATGCAATGATGCAGATAATAATTTCAGCAACTATTCAGCAAAATAAATCAAAGTATAACTGCACTATTGTTTTCCCTCCGTGTATCTAAGTACAATATCCAAATGCGGGCATGCACACAGACATATACACCGACACACCTACACAAACACACCTATACACACACATACACACTGCCAGACCACGGGGAATAAGGTAGCATTGCAATATAAGCATTTGAAATTATCGCACAATTCTACGTATTTCCACATAAATATAATACATTTGTTTAGTTTGTAATTTTAATTATGCTCTTTGGCCTCGTGATTAGCGAAAACCATTTGAATTGCCGGCTTTGTTTCGGTCTTGCTTTTGTTATTTCTTTTCTGGTTTTGGCATTTCATTAGCATTTGATTACGTATTCAGTATAATACTGGTCCAGGTCCTGTCTCTGGTCCAGGACCTGTTTCTGTTTCCCCTCCGAGTGCTGCCCTTGGATTTATACTTTAATGTCTTATCGTCGGCGTGTGTATCTGTGTATCTTCAGTTTCAGGTTGTGCGGCACAAAAACATGGCCACAAGGGCCACACTCTCCCTGCGTTGCTCCTCTCATCTCATTGGGCCTCCATCCAGCTTGGCTATGACTTTGCCTTGAACTGTTTATGTTGTTGTCTGTGGCATTTCAATGAAAAGTATTTAAAGACACTTCTCCACCTCAGTTAACGTTTTGTTCTAATTTCAGTTTGTCGCTGTCTTCAAATTGCGATTTTGGATTGGGGAAAATGTCTACGTAAGCTGCAATTGTCAGCCAAAGTCGCACAAGGTCCTTAGGCCTGAAAGATGAATCCTTAACTGTGTACAAATTGTATGTCTCTGTAAGTTTAACACTGACAGAGTGAACAAATCATTTAGATGATTGGATAACTCGAGTTCCTTTTTGTAGAGTTCCACAAACTCAAATGGAATTTAAGCTTGTCTATAGAATTATTTGTGTTATTTAGTGTCCCCAAAATACTTGTACAATCTCGTTTAAAGCATTCCTTGCTTACATAATCAACTGTATTATGCTTGCTTGCTATCTTTCTCTTCGCTAAAATTCTTATTCAAAAGAGCTTCTTATACTACTCTGCTATTCTCTAATGTTCTGCTTCGTATACTATTCAATTTGTTGTTAGTTTAATGTTTGTTAGTTCAATCAAATCGCAAATCAATCTATGAATCGATCAATCTATCGGTTTATCGCACTATACACATCAAATATCTACTTTAGCTCCCTTCATCTCTGAATCTCTACACGTCTCAATACTCTGCTCTACTTATCTGGACATTACTTTACTGTCTCAGCAATATTAGAATCATGCCAGCATTACACTAATTATCTCTGATCTTTTTAAACTTTAGATACCCTTTAATGACATCTATCAATCTGGTCTATCGTAGTTTATCGTAGCTTATGTATCACACCCACAACTATTCAACTTACATCTTTTTCCAACACTTTTTCCTCTCGCTGCTTCACATTCACCAAAGAACTCTGTTTACCATCATCATTCTCGTTTCCTCATAAATATTGCAACTCTCTTCTCGATTATTCTTTAAGTTTTTGCCTATCGCGTTTGTTATTGAATCGATTGACATCTTAATACTCGGGCAACAAGTTCAGTTCTTTGTTACCCAAAAAAATCTGCCGTAAAGCTAACACTAACAATTCTCCCTCTTCCTCCTCGTTGCGCTACCTCTTCTCCCTCTCTTTGCTAGAAATATACTTGGTCATTTCTCCTTCTAATTTGAGCTGGTATTTCTGAGCTGGGGTATTCTTGAAACAATTTTGGCAACGTCTTAGGGATGTTCTGCTTCCCAGAAAAACGGCAAGGTTTTAAAGTCAAATTTATTTAATGATGCATGTTTTGTGTTTGTGTTTCAGTTTGAGTTTGGTGGAAAGTCGTGAGGCTACTGCTAACAGTAAATAAATAAGTAAATATCTTATGCAAATCGAGCCAAGACAAGAGCAAAAAAAACTGAGAAATGTTAAATGTGAAATGGGGAACTGAGAATGGGGAATCGGCCTAACCAAAATGTTTGGTGAGTTTTCGGCTGTCAAAAATGTGATGGCTAAATAAATGATTGCATGTCAAATTTAATAAAAGAGAATGTTCAAATTGAAAGTTTCTGGCAGAAAGAGGAAGCAGCACGCACACACACACACACACACATAGCAAATAAAATAATACATGTATAAAACGCATGCATTTGTTTAGCTTTTAGTTAAATGAAATTGATTTTCAATTGATTTAAGTGCAGTAAACTGCCCGCTTGTAATAGACGAAAGCAGAAGTAGAAGAAAAGGAAGCAGTTGATGAAGAAGCGACAGTTGGGGATGAATAAAAAAAAGGACAACAGTATCCAAAAAGAGAACAAAACATGTAGCATACTTCAAGGCGCACGTGAGTTTCTACAATTTTAAATCTCAACCAACACAAACGAAACAAAAATATATTCGATTTTTGCTCTTGTTAGAAAAAGCGCTTGGGTTAGTTGGTTTCACTCGAAATGACATTGATTTCTGTGTGTTCTATTCCTGCTGGCAATTTCTTAAGTTCATTAATCATCTTAATTCATCTGAAAATTCATTTAATCATTTTGTCGATTGTCTGACAAGAAGTATGACAAGGCAAGGAAATTAAATTGCAAAAAAAATGTTGTAACTTTTCACATATTTCTTCTTTTTTTTTTACAGGGTATAAGCTACAGCTAAGCTCTTGACAAATAGACTGACTTAATAATTTAGTTGAGAGTTTTAAGTTTATAAAGTGGCAATAGTAATATTACTGAAGTAAACTTATCTCATGATGGACAGTGCTTGACTAGTTAATAGCTAAATATACAGTCTGGGCATACCCTGTATTATACATTTGCAGGAATCGTCAAAATAATAATATATATAATTTAATTGAAAAGCCTCTACTTATGTCAAGTTAAATATAAAACTCGATTAAGTTTGGTATAGAATAATATAGACTGTAAATACCCTGTATAGTGGCTTTAAATTTGATATTAAATATTTATATGTAATAAAAATTGAGTATTATTGCATATTTTAGCATTTTAGAAACAGTTACTCTGCAAACCTGCGACAAGTCTGAACAACTCGGAGCCCACAAAGCATAGGATGCTTTTAAGAACTATAGGCAAATTGAGTCAATATAATAAAATATAATAAATTATAATTAAATTATAAATATAAATTACCATGAAGCGTACCACATTCCTTAGCACTTTCTCTGGATGAGTGATACGAAAAATTGTCCCTATAATTTAAGTTAAATCACAGTTTAATTTGAAACTCTATATCCCCCTGGATTTTGCTGTATTTGTATTGATGTATTTAATTTCAACATTTAACTATAGCATACCTTTCAGTCAATCAGTTTTCCTTAGATTCAACTTATTTTATATATAAGAACTTAGATAAAGACCTGAATAAATAGCAATTAGCGATAATCTCGATTGTCGAAACGCGCTTTTCAACGGTATAAACTACAACGGACCAACTTTTCATTTAAGCCCTGAGACAGCAGCTCTCTCTCTCTCTCCCACTCGCACTCGCTCTCTCTCTCTGGTCCCTCTGGTGATTCGTTACGAAGGTGCTAAAAAACCGATGTTCCCAAGTGCTTCAGATACACCAATTTTTTATTGCGGGTGAATTGTGGGTGGCTGTATTGTAGTTATTGGCCGGTGGTGTGGCGGTGGTGCGATGGTGGAAAGAAAACAAACCAAAAAAAAAAATGATTACGACCGTTGGCCTTGTTGAGTTTTGCCTATCAGTTTTAATGGCGCTAGAAACTTGGTAGCTAAGTTACGTACTGGACAGCTGCCTGGATATCCTGGCTGCCTTGCTGGCAGGATGTGCCTCAGCGAATGCTCGACTTGTTGTTCGCCAAGTGCTCGTCGCCTTTAAAGCGTGTGCTTAACAACAGCTACAAGCGAAGCAACTGCGAGCGCTACAGTCGAGTGTGCTCGACCTTGAGATACTCGTTATGCTTTACAATTACAATTAATGGGAATGGAATTGTATGCCTGTTACATGCATTGCCAGAAAGCTATTAGACTCTTGCAAACGACGGGCTACCGGGTATAACGAAAACACGCAGACTGACAGGCAGGCAAAGTCATGGCGACTGTTGACTATTTCTCTCTGGATGAAGGACTCGTTTCGTGGACTGCATAATTTCAATTAGAATGATTGGAATGATGTTGATGATGCAGATGCAGATGGGGATGCGGATGTGGATGCGGATGCGGATGCGAATGCGGATGCTGATACTTGAACTTACCTGCAAGGGGCTGAGCGATTCCCGTGATGGTTCCTCCAGGCGTGGCCAAATCTGATGCAACGACATGATGGCCTCATTACAGAACCGCAGACCCATTACCTCTTCGTCCTCACGGCCATAGCTGCAATAAGCATGAACAACAAGAACAACAATGATAATGAGCATCAACAACAAGAACAAAAAGAGCTGCATAAATAGCTAATGCAATTATTTATGTATTATGCGTGCACCTGGAGGCAGTCAGCGGTTTATCAATTTCCTCTCTTCTTTACCTTCTTCATCTCTGTCTCTCTCACTCACTCTCTCCCTCTCTCTTTGGACAGACACACTGCAGACTGGCATTTCAATTTCCAAATCTCAAACTGTGTGTTCGTGTGAGCGGCTGTGTGTGTATATAAATCAGTTCTGCGCATATAGCCTTTTTATGGCTAGCTACTCTAGCTTTTTATAAGCTTCATGTTCCTCATAATTCTGTCTACACTTTTTTTCGAGTTTAATTGATTTCAACGCAAACAATTTAAGTTAGAGTTATTTCTTTTTGGCATTAAGTTAAAAGTTAAAAGGAATAAGTTGGCATCACTCTTCTCGCTGTGCCAGAGCTGCTAACTTTGTATTTTTTCAGACAGCTTGAAATGTTTTTGGAAAGTTCTAACATATGACCTTGACAATCGCAATAATTTCACAAAGTAGTCTATAAATATTTATACATAATTATGCTAAGAATGGCATGAGTTGGCAGCACTGTTGCCTCAGATTGTCAATCAATGATGGATGTAATTTGAAATGCTTTGAATTCACTTGCATATTCATTTACAAGTTCTCAGAACTTTGTGTAGAAAAATCTCTTTAAATGGCAAAAGCGCCGAAGTTGGCAGAACTGTTCTATCAAAATTGGTATTTCCCGGAACAGAAGTTCGATTAAAAATATATGATAAATATGGCAATATGGAAATTCAATTGAACTTTCACATTCGTAACGAGTTTTAGAAGCATTTCACATTAAAAACATTGTCATACTTTGTTTACTCAATTTAGGCGAAATTGCAATGAGTTGGCAGCCCCATCATAATTGGCACACTATCATGACAAGCTTGAGACCATTTGTAACCTATGGGAAACTTATGGAAATAGGCAAAATACCATTGACGTATTCAATTCGCTGAAAAGTATGCTATAGTTCTTGCCACTTGGCTTGCGACGAAATGTCAATGACAACATGTATGCTGAAAAGTATGCTATAACTTATTTTTACTTTGGCATTAACGGGAAATCGCAATGAGCTGACAGCACTGCCAGTGTGCAAATGTGTGTGATGTGTCTGCCGTGATTTGTGGCCTCACCACAGCTGCAGCTGCAGCTGCAACATATCAGCCTCTGCGAGTGCGAGTGAGCGCGCGTGTGCCTGTGTGCCTCTGTGTGTGTGTGTGTATATGTATGTTGTAGACTGCTGCTACCTTGACTAAGGGCATCATCTTACCGAAATGTTAGCGTTAGCTGCGCATAGACACGATACCCTTGAATGGCCTTCGGGTCAACAAAGACAATGCCTCGCAACACCGATGGATTGTTGCCGGTCAGGGTTATCTCACGTGTCGGCAAATACAAGGTGAGCACACAATTCGGTGAGGTCTTCTTATACACACGCTGTGTGCCAAAATCATCCTTGTGTGTCGATCTGCAAATAAAAAATGCAAGACATCAAATTAGATAGAAATTAGATAAATTAGGTAACATAACGTGAAGACCCCAGTGACCCGGTAACCAGCAAACTTGCTGTTGGCAACCCTAGCAACATCTTTGATAGCCCCAAACATTCCGTAAATGCATAATTAATTTAGTTCGCAGCGTGTTGCATATGGAAAATCTGATTAAAATTAAGCTAAAAATTTGCATGCTCATTAGGGGCACATGACTAAGTGTGGGTGTGGGTGTGGGTGTGTGTGTGGGTGTGTATTTGTGGGTGGTTGTGTCTGTGTGTCTTGCTGTTGTCTCTCTCTCTCTCTCTAAGCTCTCTCTACTTGTGTGTGTGTGTGGAGTGTATGTAACTAAGCAATCTAAAAATAGTTACGCAGTCAATTTGGTAAATTTTCGCTGCCCACATGAGGTAAAATTTGCATACATTTTGCAGTTTGTGTCAGCTTCATTGATTTGTGCCCCGTGCAGTTCATTTTGAAAGAGAGAGAGAGAGAGAGAGAGAGAGTGGGAGAGAGGGAGATAGGGAGAGACGGAGAGACGGAGAGAGAGAGAGAAAGACAGGTAGATGGAATGCAAATGCAAAAGCTGATCAAGCACACATATGTATACTCTCTATGATCTGACATGCCTCCTTTAATGATATTCCAAAATAAATAGTTTAGATAGACAGTATAATACCCTGTACAGTTCTCTATAATAGATGTACTCTATTGTTTGGTCTGGCAACTTTTTAGTACATCTCAATTAATTGATTATTTTATACGAATCTTGCAACATAATTGTCGAAAAGTATGACATTTGAAGTGACACAACAGTCAGCTTTTCGGCGAGAATGTGTTCACTTACAAAAGCTAGCAGCTATGAGCGTACAATGAATTCAAATTGTTGGCAAAGCAGTGCGATTCCTTGCAAAATGTTCAAGTCTTTTCCATCTACTTTCATTTCTGAATGTTTTCCTTATTCCTGGACCGATCTTTATGAAACTTTCACATGTGTTTCAGAACAGTATTCTTTAAACACCTGTTAAATTAGAAATGTGTACGTTCAGAAATAGAGGCTGTAAACAGGGTATAAAGAGATTGCAAATCGTTTTGATCGATTTGCGGGGGAAGGCGGGCAGGTATCCAAAATTTGAAATAAACTTGATCTTGAGTCTTTTGAGTCTCTCGCTCTTATAGTTACTGAGATCGTCGCGTTCATACAGACGGACAGACAGAGAGACGGACATATTTTGCACAAAATTAATATAGCCCTGTACAGGGTATAAAAATAACGAAATTCTGAACAAATGTTTTACCAATTTGCACGCCATAATGACAACATTTAGCTGGGCTGCTGTATTGGAATCTACTTGCCACACAGCACACTTGCAACATGCGGCATGCCACTGCTCGAGTGGCCGAGTCCCAATTAAAATTCCCACTTTGCAGCCAACTATAACCGTCATCACCTTCATAGACAGCCCCGTGACATGCGCCAAATTGAATTGCATTACAAGCATGCCCACCAGCACGCCCCTCTCTCCCGCTACTCATCGAGTCTGTGGACTTAGCTTTTTAATTAGTTTCATTTGCGAAGCGTTTTGGTAGCCTTTGACTATTGCAATTGCCAGCTACCTCCAGTTAGTTGCTCTCACCTGGAATTCCATTTGCACCTGCTGAAAACTAAACAAAAGCCAGCTCAAACCAATGAAAGTGCAATTGCAAAGTCAAAGAGCAAGTCCAAGTCCAAGTCCAAGTCCAAGTCAAAGTCATGGTAAATGCTCAAGTTCAAGTGCATTGATTAAATCAAATTTCTTACAATTCGATAGACAACTTTCTTAGCTGCCCTCGTTGTCCCCAGTTTATTGAATTGCATTGCTGAGAGCAGTGTTGAGAGGCTCTTGTGTGTGTAGCATGTCAAGTTTTAAAGCTCGTCTCAAGTCGATTGAGTGCTGCGTCTGTTTACTGCTCGCTATTGAAGTGTCTCTATCTTTCACTCTCACTCTCACTCTCACTTTCACTCTCTAACTCTTAAATATTATATCTAATCTGTTCAATGTGAAAGTCTTCTTACAGCTTTGCTTTGTCATTCTCTCTTCCTCTCTTTGGAGAGGAGCATCTTCATTTCGAGAGCAGCCCTCCTTCTAAGCTGAGAAACAGTTATTATCTATCTATTATTTAAACTAGACTTCAGTCATCTTGCTCTAAGCGTTTAGGCTGGGAATCGGTCACCAGTCATCAGTCATCAGTCACCAGTCATGACAAAGAATTTTATCTGATTACTGCTAAATATTTATATCTTATATAAATATATATGAAGTTGATTCAGATTCCGTGATTTGCACTTTCTCTCTGTCTCTCCAAACAAAACTCTCTCCCTCTCTTTCTCTCTATGTTTAATCTAATCTATTATGATTACTTTTATGGGGCTTTGCTTCGGTAGAAAGTAGATATAATATTTGTTGTCTGATAATAAACTCAACAGCTTTCACAGTCGATTTGTTGAAACTCCTCTCTCTCCCTCTCTCTCTCTCTCTCTCTCTCTCTCTCTCCCTCTCTCTCTCTCTCTCTCTCTCTCTCTCTCTCTCCCTCTCTCTCCCTCTCTCCCTCTCTCCCTCTCTGTGTTGATATATTCTATAAATATTTGCCATAAACCAGTAAAATAGCTATCGCTCAACTTTTCCATAGATGTTGAAATTCGCAAAGTATTTCAAATAGTTAAATTTTTTATAGACCAAGTTAAAAGCTCAGTGAATTAAGTTGAATAAAGTTTGCTAAACCACAAAACTTTACGCTGTGCACTTTCAACATAGAAAAGAAAATTATCTGATATTGGATAAGCAAGTGCTCATTTATTTTTGACAGATATTTTTCCAAATGCTTTCGAAAGCTGAGTGAATAAAAAATAAAATAAAATACACATAAAATAGTTTATCAACTATTGTTCTACTTTTTAGATAGTTGTAGCCAAAAACGAAAATGCGTTAGTTTTAATGTAGAATTAAAAACGCATCAATTCATTAAAAACTCTACATTGTTCTGCTAACAAATGTTGAAACTTGTTTCCTAATTAATTAACAGCATTCAATTTAACAACTTTGCTGAGCTGTCAATGCTGCAAATGCTGATAATTATTCTTTGCTCTTTTCGCATTTTCACACATTACGTATACGCAACATGGCAGCAATTAATTGTAGCGCCTGCAATTGACTCTAACATTGAAGCAAGCACAGCATGAAATTGAACTGCGATCCAAACAAATTATAAAACTTGTTCAACTTTTTTTCTTTTCTTTCTTTTCTTTTTTACTCTCTTAATATTCGCATATTTGTCTTGACCCAAATCTTTGTAAGTGACCCAAATAAAAAGATAAAATACGAACGAAAAAAAAAAACCTCTCCAGTTGAAGTTCGAGTTGAAGTGCGCTCTTGAAACAAAGTTTCGTCCTCATTGACTGAGACAGCATCCTTATAACTTTTGCTGGATATACACATAAAATCCTGGCAACGTCTGCCGGCCAGTTCCACCAACTCATGCCTTACACTATATTTATGTTTTGTTTGTTTTGTATTTGTTACCCAGAAACTGTGCTGCCAGACACGGTTTAATATCCTTTCTTTGAATTGAAAAAGCAAGCAGCATTTTATTCTACAAGCGCTTGATCAGCAACAACAGCGTTATGGATTACAGTATTCTATATTTTAATGTGAATTTTTGGTATAATTATATTTGCTTCTAAAATTAACACAATTTAATAGAGGCGACATCAATTAATATCAAGTAAAACTTTTATGATTATCGAATAATCAAATTGTAATAAATATTGAATTCTGCTCTAAATTGTTACAAAAGAATTCGCGAGCTACAAAATATTTTAGATTTTCAAAATGGGAAAATATTGAAACCCTAAACTTTGCATATTTCCTATCAATACATTTCAGCATTATTTATATAAAATAAACTTGGAAATATTGCTTGCTGCGAATAAAAAATATGATATAAAAAATTACATCAAAATATTTGCTATTTGAAATTAGGAGTACAAAGAATGGAATTATATGACTACACAAAAAGTTCTCCCTTTCCCTTATTCTGTCTCTCTCTCCCTCTCTCTCTCTCTTCCCCTTCACATAATTTTGCTGTGTTTTTAGTTTTTGTGTTTTCTTTATATTTCACATTTTTGCTTTGGGCTTGAAGCATAATTAAAATTAAAAAGCGACGTTTAAGTAAATGCTGTAATTGTGCACAGACCGAGGGGGGCAACTGTATTCTTATTGTTCTTATTATTGCTGTTGTTGTTAATGTTGCTATGAGCATATGTTTTAGGCGGTTTCAGTTTCATTTGCGTATAAGTTTTCATTAGTTGTGCGTAATAAACTGTAAGCTACGACTTTTGTTGGCAGTTTGCCTTGACGTCCATTAAATACAATATGTATTACAAATGCAGCGAAGTTTGAAGAGCCGAAAGAATGTGAATTATGAAATTTATATCAATTTAATTGATAAGAGCATGTTAAATGCGTGTCCTGTCTAAGATAATAATAATAATAGTCTAATAATAAGTTAATATTATTTTTGGCAATGCAAACTCTCAGATTGCATTTTGACTTAACAGCAGGGAGACTGAGGAAGGCGATGGAGTAAAATGAATTGATGTGCAAATGCATTTAATCTGTTGATCTAACAATGGAAGCATTTAACTTAAACTTACTTCTCACAAAACTTCAACATCTTTTGTCTTTAGTTAAATAATTAACATTTGTTGTAATTTTCTGGCACAAGCAAATTAATTTAATTTCATTAGGTTTTGCTAATGACTTAGGGGACTCAATGAAATAAGTCTCAATTGACAGCTAATGTGAATACTAATTTAATGAGTTTAAATAATACATTAAGGCCATACCCAATAGGCAGGCAAATTGCTAAATTGATTTAAAGCAATGTGGTAAAGAAGTGAACGAGAATACGAGTTTCATATGCTTTTGATTTAAAGATATTCATAAGAGAAAATTGAGATCTTGGAACTGGCTTATACATATTACTTTATTTATTTACTTAAAACACAATAGATATAGTATAATCGTTTCTTCGATTGGAAATTTAGTTGTTCAACAATATGTATTAATTATAATCTATTATATTCTAAATTAAATACAAATTACTCTCACTCTTTCAATCTACCAGCTTTTGCGGGTATTCTTCATCAGTTCAGATCCCCAGCTCAACACTTCAATTAGGCTAATTCCTTTAATTAAGCTCGCAAATATTAAGAACAAGAAAGTGAGAGAAATCGAAATTAGAAAGTGCATAGAACAAAGGCTCAAAGGATTTGATATCAAAGAGGCATCAAAAGTGACAGCTTTTAGCTTGTCTTTGCAGTAAGTTGTGGTAGATGTTGCAACATCAGTTGGCAGTTGAAGTTGACGTTTCTTGCAACTGAAACATGCCACCAAAGCCGCCTGTTAGGAATGTGATTGCCACATAGAATAGTGTGTTCATTGATACCCTGTTGCTCACATTAATCCAGACGGAAATCCGTCTCTTTGCCGATCTCTAAGAAAAGCTTAAGCTTAAGAAAAGAGAGCAGCTTTCAAAGTTTATTCTAGTTGAAAAACTAAACTAAATGCAGCAAGTTCCCCAAAGAAGAGAACTTAATACACATAAATGGCTCAAGATATGTTTAAGCAATCGAAGAACATGCCTAGTATATATATTTATATATCTTATACATCTACGAGTTATATTAGATCCAAGAAAATACTACCAGCTATATCTATATATATATATATATATATATATATACATCTTCTTGGGATTCTACCCTAGCGTCGATGAATCAGAAGTGCTTCAAGTACCGCAATAACATGTAAACAAAATTTCCTTCCAACACTATGCTCTTGAAACACTCTTTAAACTTCTCTAAAAACTTTCCCTTATACTTCCCTGCTTAGATTTCCCCCTAAGACTTTATTCAAATAATTCACTTCTGAGATTGCTTTGAAATTCAAGTGCTTTATTTGTTTCACGTTGCTTCATAAAAAAAAAAAATAATAAAAAAAAAAAAAAAAAAAAAAGAAGAGAACTTTAGCTTAACCAAAGTCAACCTATTAAATGTCGACATTAAAGTTCAAGTACAGTGAAGCTGCGCTACGACGAAAACTTTACCAAATACATAAATTCACTTCATTCTCTTTGCTCTGTCTAACGAATCCAAAGGAGTACCACTGTAACAGCTGTGCGTTAAAGCCGGAAACAGTTTTCAAGCACTTCCGCATCGATACACAACGACAGCGACAGCGACAGCGAAAGCAGTCAATATAAGCTCTTCTATAGAAAATGTATTTTGTGTTTCCTTACAATCTGACATTTCTATGGTTAACTGAGACTACAGTGATACCCCGCAAATGTCAACACTTTTTTATTCAGAACTATCAACTATACTTTTGTCGATGTCAGCATATTTATGCAGCGGACCGTACGGTGGCGTGCCTTAATGCCAAAGTAAACCCTAAACTAACCGCTGATAATTTGCATTTATTTACTATCAGGCAACCACCTCAGCCACTGAACTGCCACAACCACCCAGTTGCCATCGTTATAGCCTTGTCTCTGTATTCTTGCCTTCATAAATTAGTCGCCGTGCTTTTGTTTGCCCTGTCATGACAGTTGGCCGCCTCTCTTCTTGCCTCGTTGCCCCTTTGTCGTTGGGTTTCCCCCGGTCCCGGCTTCCATTTTTCGTGGCCAACTGTAAATTTAATTTGCGACCAGGTGGCAAGCGTAAGAAGAGCACAACTAATTGATATAAATTAAGCAAAACGGCTATTTAAAGTGCCTGCTGTCGTTCATACAATGTGAAGGCCTTGCCTGGTTTCATGCTGCGTATACGTAATGTGCCTTATTAAGATTAAGAATCGACAATTTCTATGCAAACAACGACGGCGCATTTTCGCAATTAACCCAAATCAAAATTTACTCGAAATCGGTTAGGCAATCAATTTAATCATAAACTTTAATTACATTCAATAACTAAATCTAAACACAAATTCTATTCTATAATTAAGCACATTTTGTGAATTGTTTCCATGCATAAGGAAAGAATCGATTTGGAAACAAACTATAATCTCAATTGGTCAGCAAATACTTGAGCTCAGCTGCTGACAATTTGATTTGCAGTAAGTAAAGAAATGAATTTCAGTTTGAAAACTTTACAAAAGTTTCGAGAGAGTCAAATGGGGTTGCGCACTCAACAAATATATGAGTTTAGCAGCTTAAATTTGTTTTACAAATTAAGTATTAAGTAAAGAAATATCATCTCATTTAAAAGCTTGTTGTTACAACTTTATAAATTTATTTAAGGAACTGTTAAATTGAGCAGTAAATAAGCATAATAATTATTTATGAACTATTTAATAATTCAAATGGGTTGGAAGAGTATTAAGGAGTAGATATTTGGTAAATATTGTAATAATAATATGATAATCAAGCTTAGTTAGCTCGAACGAATTTTAAAACAATGCAGATATATAATAATGTGTTCTTAAGCTAGTAAATGAGAGCTCTGTGGCATTTTATTACTGATCTATTTGTATAATTGCAATATGCTTCCATGAAAGGAGAAGTCAGCAATTTTATGAACAAAGCAGCCGAATTTTGATTAATTAAATAAATAAATTGATTTTTTCTTAAAAAAAAAAATAAATATAAATACGTTAAGAGAGTACCTAAAATTATAAAAATAATTATATCAAATATAGTACTTATAAGGTACTTGATAACAAAGCAATTGATTGTGCTCAACAGTTGTTTAATAATACAAAAATGCATTGCCAACTAAAACTCTGTTCATATACTAGATAAATGCATTAAATTCGACTACTAAAACATTACAGATATATGATTTTGTTAAATTATGGCACATAAGACTTAGAAGCACATGAAATGTTAAGCATTTCAACTTTAAAGCAGTTGAAATATAATGAAAACTCTGTTAATTATATGATTAACAAATTAGACTTTCTTCAATCATACAACAACTGTTATTGGCTTTTACAAATTTAATTTGGATATTCTTAGCATTCGGTTTGCTAATGAAAAATGGCACAGAAGCATTGGCAATGTGGCTCGCATGTAGATGGCGAGAATGTTGTGCTTACAGTGCATCATCATCATCCATCCTGTGTGCCGGGTCTGACCTTCAGCTGCTCAGTCAGTCGCGTAATTGTAAAGTAATTAACGCTGGTTTCAAGGCAACGGCAGCAGCAATGGCTATGCATCAAGGATAATGCGGCGAATCAAAGCAGAAATCGTAATGAGCAAAGGCAAAAGCAAATGCAAAAGCAAATCAAATAATTGAGCGAAAGTAACGATGACAGTCGATAGCAGAAGCAGTAAGAGCAAGAGCAAGAGCAAGAGCAACAGAAACATCAATAGCAATAGAGCAACGTGAATGTCAGGATGCCAAGGACAACGCCTCGAACGGTACATTCTCGTACAGGATATTCGATTTACGACCCTTGCTACATCCTTAGTATCCAGGCGACCACTGCGCTAACTCAGCAGGTGGTTGCATGGCAAAACACAACATTGTTGCAACTGCCAACAAAACAAGTGCGCAGAGTATTGCTTCGCCACACCGAAGATTTTATACACTTGCGGAGCACTGAAGATTTAAGATATAAAACAAAACACAAACTGAAAGATAAATAGATCTAATCATGAATATATGGAATTTATGGAAATTATGGCACTTGCCACGCCTTCTTAAATATGTTACAAATTTCATGAGGGTATAAAATAGTAAGAGAAAAACAGAGAGCGAGAAAGAGAGACATGTAGCTGGCAGACACAGCCACAGAGAGAGATAGAGAGAGAGAGAGAGAGAAGGAGACGAGATGCAGCCGTCACGTGGCTGAGCAGCAGCAGAGGAAAGTGGCAGCAATGGAAGGGCGCCAGAGGAGGGGGAGAGACAGGTTGCCCTGCTTTTGTTTTAATTGCATTGACTAGTGCTGTTACCTGTCCGGCTGGTTGACCTTGAGAGTGCATTTAGCTAAGCTCTACGACAGCGGCGGCTAATTGATATATCACGTATACGCCACCGCCATTGCCACCGCCAACGCAGCAGTTTGATTATAAAACGGAAATAGATATTGTAATAGCCAAGTTTGTAAGCCAGCAACAATTTGAATGATTTGAATGCGCAATTGACCCAATCGAGGCCTTAATTGTGTGTGTTTCACACTACAATAATGCGTGCAACACGTGCTTAAAGCTTAAATTGAATAATTGCTAATTAAATTTAATTAATTATTTAAAATGCATTTTTAACTGCTTTTTTCTGTCCTCCCTTGTCACTTTATTGCTAACTAAACTCTTTATCTTTATCCAAACTCTTCGTTACGTATTTTTCGGTACTGGAGTTCAGATTTCAGACTTAATTCGTCACTTTGTTAATCTCCAGTTCCCCTTGATCACTTTATGACTTATCAAATATTCAATACGCTCCAAGTCCCCATTGATTACAATGTAACATCACTAGTGCTTGTCTATATCACCATTCAAATTCAGTTTGGGCAATGCATTGCATTCCAATATCTTTTTTGGGTCAACATTTCAGTTGGCATATCCTCCTTTGTCACTTCAAATTGCCATATCTGCTATCTTGCCTGGCTGCATTCACTTTTCGTTTAGTTTCTTAAAGATTCTGTTGATAATTTTAAATCATACGCTCAGGCTAAATAGCAGCATAAGTTTATAAATGATATCTGAAGCATATTGTTAAACGAAGAGCTCAAGTTAAAAGTGCTTGAGAGTGTTGGCTGAATCCATTACGAGCTGGAAAACTTTGGCCAACACTATCAGCTATCAGACGAACAGAAGGCAGCGCAGCAAAAGCTAATGCCGTAAAAACAAAAGTGCCGTACTTCAGGCCGCACCAAGTGGCAGTGGCAGTGGCAGTGCCAGTGCCAGTGGCAGTGGCAGTGGCACACTGTCGTTATCAACATCGCAGCTGCAACGTCAGCAGTTGGCTCATTATAATTATGCCCTGTCGTTGGCTGTCTCACAACCTCCCAGCCTCGCGCTCTGCTTGGTTGCTTTGTCAACCGCAACACTTGCCATAATTACATAATTTTCGTTAAAAATTAAATTCACTTTACGTGCTCAAAGACGTTCTCTCCTCTTCTGCATGTTGCGTGAATTTTCTTCAATTTTTTCTCATGAGAAAACCACCAAGAAGACTTTCGCCTGTTTTATATTCCAATCTCTTAACTCGCTTCGCTGCTCATGCGTCCAGTGTTGGTCAGCCAGTCATCACGATGTTGCTATCTGAATTCAATCTGAAGTATACTTTCTCCTTAATCCTGGGCAGCATAAGTTTCAGTTTCAGCTTCAACTTCAACTTGAGTTCCACTTTGCGTCTTGTTTGGCATATTGTTTTATTGGTATAAGTATTAAGTGTGCAACAAGTTGCACTCTAATCAGCAGCCCACGTTGCCCCACAATTTGGCTCTGCTTCGTCTGCTATTTTTGCTGCCGTTGAGGTGAAGAGGGTATTATCATTTCTGTCTCGAGTTGTGTAACGTTTTGATAAGCTAATTCATTGGAGTAGTAATATGATAATGCGAATGCTAATTCTAATGCTATTGCTAATGCTATTGCTAATGCTAATGCTAATGCTAATGCTAATGCTAATGCTAATGCTAATGCTAATGCTAATGCTAATGCTAATGCTAATGCTAATGCTAATGCTAATGCTAATGCTAATGCTCATGCTAATGCTAATGCTAATGCTAATGCTAATGCTAATGCTAATGCTAATGCTAATGCTAATGCTAATGCTAATGCTAATGCTAATGCTAATGCTAATGCTAATGCTAATGCAAATGCTAATGCTAATGCTAATGCTAATGCTAATGCTAATGCTAATGCTAATGCTAATGCTAATGCTAATGCTAATGCTAATGCTAATGCTAATGCTAATGCTAATGCTAATGCTAATGCTAATGCTAATGCTAATGCTAATGCTAATGCTAATGCTAATGCTAATGCTAATGCTAATGCTAATGCTAATGCTAATGCTAATGCTAATGCTAATGCTAATGCTAATGCTAATGCTAATGCTAATGCTAATGCTAATGCTAATGCTAATGCTAATGCTAATATAAATAAAATAAATATTACCTATATAAACTTATTCCTATTTCAGGTCATTCAAATCAAATGACGTTTAAAAGATTTCAATATTATTAGTACACACACTTTACAGGGTATCCAAACATTGTCATCTAATAGCTAAGAACCTTCTTCTTGTATTCGCCTCGCATTGAGCGGACTTTGACATTGACATTTTGCGTGGGAAAGATATCATCTCTGTTCGCTGTCGTTAAGCACCACTTTGTGGCACAGATTCACTTGAATTCAACTCCACTCGCAGCTTAGCTGTTTTATAAGTATCAGAAAGTAAACCTCTTCAAATACAGACACAAATGAAAGTATATCTTAGCTTAAAGCGACTTGAGACATTGCTCATACGATTAAACTTATATAAACTTTAATCACATTCATCTGCTAAAAGATGAATTAGACTTAATCATAGTAAATATAGAGAAGAAATATTTTAAGCTTTGATTCCGGATAATTCATTTGAATAAATTCATAATAATAAGAAAATCTATGGCAATTAATATGCATAGTGTAAATGCTCAATTGATTGTTATAATTGTTGGATAAATGGGATTAGTTAGCTACATGTTGTTGGATGAATACTCAATTGGACATGTTGATAAATGGCATACAGTCTGACTGTGTGTGTATGCGTGTGTGTGTGTGTGTTTCAATAATTTATGCATATTAAGCAAACATTGCGAGCACTCAACGAACGCAACGATTTAGTTCGATGGCAAACTACTTAACGAGGCATTAAGTACTCATATTAAGCATACGCCCTGTGTGGCTATCATTCAATGAGGGAGTGTTAGTGGAGGGAGTGTTAGTCTAATGAATCACTACTACCTGTATCCATTTGTTGGCTCCGTTTCGGCCAACAATTGTCCGCTAGCCATGTGCAACAACAGCTCCTCACTCTGGAAACTGGCCGAACGATAGAGACTCTCCTGGGCGGCAGCATCTGCATTAATTCCACTGGGCGTGGTCAGCTGACCTTGTGGCGATAATGTTGATTGTTGTTGTTGTGGTTGTGTTTGTTGTTGTGCTGTTGTTGTTGTTGTTGTTGTTGTTGTTGTTGTTGTTGTTGTTGTTGTTGTTGTTGTTGTTGTTGTTGTTGTTGTTGCTGTTGCCAGACTTTTACAGCTGACACTAACGCTGATGGGCAATAGGTCCATAAAATGCGTGAGGCGGCGTAATCTCCAATTGTTGTTGCCATTATGATTGTTGCTGTCATTGCTGTTATTGTTGTTTATCAAATCGTTGTCGTATTGTCGTCCAGTTGCCCATAAAAACAGCAGCAGCAACAGCAGGCACACAAATTACATGCGAGTTTAGAGAAACACAAGTTGTCTTGTATTCAAGTATCAACATATAAATATGTATAATATATTGTATTATATACATATATATAGCATATATATTTATCTGTTTATTACATATGTATAAGCATGCTTCTTCTTCGTCTTATTGTTGCTGTTCTTGCTACGCTTATTGGATTTTGGCTCAAGTCCTTTACTGTGGTTCAGCCTCCTCGCAGGAAAGACATTTAGCATTTTCTTTCATTATACCCTTGCAGTGAGTATGCCCAATGGGTCATCAAATATGTCACGCACAATACAGTTTAAGCTGATATTATCTGAATAATTCAAATAATAATAATTCAGCCCATTAAATGTAACAGAACAAATCAGAAATCTCAATAAAGAACATTGTGTTTTTTTTATTGGATTCTACCGTAAGTCAAAGTTTTTATATTTTTCTATTTATTGTGATTCTGTATTTCGATTTAGGGAAGCTCGACTCTATTCTATCATAACTTATTCGTCAAGTCAAATCTGACAGCTTGGAAGCTTTTCTAATTGAAATTTCTGCATTTCAACTCACAAAAATAATCAAAGCACTATAACATATAGATGTCATAGAAGGATTCTAACTTGAAAATGACTTATAATCATAAGAAATTGTTTTGGCTTTGAAAAAATTTAATTAAAATCCAACAAATCTCAGGCAATGGCAGTGGAACAGATTTAACATATTTGGAAACAATTAGTTACTTTTTGTACTCTCAGGAAAGTCAACTCTGAGTCGATTAGCTGAGCATTAGAAAGAAACTGCAAGAGTATTTAAACTCTGGCATGCCAAAGTCATATATTCCTTTTTTTCTTGAACTCTAAATATGTTTCTTATATAGACAGTATATGTACATTTGCTATATGTATGTATGTATGTACATGGCTCATTCTCATTCTCATATATAGTCGTGGATTTTGCTCATCTGTTTTTATTTCATTTGTTTGAGCTTTGTTTCTTTTTCATTCCTTTCCTTGCCTTTCCTCTCATTTCGTTACGTTACGTTTCGTTTCATTCTTTTGGTTATATTTATTTATTTATTTTTTATTTTTATTTACTTCGTTTTTTTTTGTTTTTTGTTTTCTGTTTTTAGTTGTCAGGGATTGTTACGCTTTTTATGGTGTTTTTTAATGCGTCGTAAAATGAAAAGTTTCGGTGGCTTTAGGCCTGGTTTTTAGTTACCGCCTTGTGGCCAACGCTTTTGCCTTGTTTGTTTATTGTTCTGTACACAAATGTTTACGTTTTTACATATTTCCACTGATGACAAAGTCCTTTACGGTCCTTGCATCAGCTTTTGTTTACGCGCATATCCAACTTTTAAATTGCATGCGGGAGATGCACAAACAAACACACACACACACACAACTTAAAATGGGTACAAGGCAAGGGGGTGAGTCGGAGAGGGGGGGGAACACATTACATTTATAGTTAGAGTTATAGTTAAAGTTTTCGCTGTAGTTGTAGCTGTGGCTAGCAACAACAGCTTATCCTTAGGTTCGCCCTAAAGTAGGCAACACATTTGGCTAATCGCATTATTTACTTAAAATATTAATTATATATATATTTACGAGTAATAATTCAACAACATAGCTTAGCTTGTTAATGTACAAGTATTTAGTTTACATTATTTATAGCTTAAATTGTAATTGTAGTCAAAGACACACATAATGCTGCCACCCGACAATAAACCAAGTACATAAGTAAGAATGATACAGTTGAGTTATCGCCTAAAAGATACCCATTACTCAATTATCACATATCTTAAGTGTTTCTATGAGTTCTTAACCCATATTTATTATACAAAGTCCGCATATATTTAGACAATTAAAAAACTTTAAGCGATCATAAATAGCTTTATGCTTAATCTTGATGACATTAAGTCGGATAATTTTAAAGAAATAAAAGCTAATGTTCAACACTCTAAAGAACATTCTATCTTACAAACTGTGGGACAACTCTCTCTCTCTCTAGTCGCTCTAGCTCTTATAGGCCTTGTGCTCTAGGTGTTCCTACAGGCTGGCAGACAAACATAGCAATACTGACTCGGCTGTTAGTCTGCTAATCAAGAATATACATTTATAATTGATAGGGTCTCCTTGTTACATACATTGCAACAACAGATGCCAGAGTTGTCCATAAGCCCTTCGATTCTGCAGCTGTCTATCGATTCAGCAAGTGGAGAAAAGGGGAAACGATAAGCAACTACAGACAAGAGACAAGAGGCAAGCTGCAAGCTTTTCAGCATTGCTCAGAATACTCGGCAATTGTACGGCTTACCGTTGCCTGTGGAATCCCAAAGGATCAAAGGCATCAGGTCTGCCTCGAGCCAGGTCCATAGATAGCCAAAGAAAACGGCGTGGAGGGGGAGGAGGGGGAAATCTACGAATAGCTGTTTTTTCTGCACTTCTCGGAAAAGCAGCTTCCAGCTGAATGCAACAAGTATGCAATCAATTGAAAGTCTCTATCTCTTAGCTGCACATTTCATGTCTCACAAAGAGGCCTCAGTTCATGCTCCACCACAAGGGATAGAGAGAGAGAGAGAGAGAGAGAGAGAGAGAGAGGGAGGGAGGGAGCATGAATGAAAGAGAGATAGACAAAAGGGAGAGACACAGAACAGAACAGCTGTTTACACTGCAGTTTCTAGCTTTATGTTTGCCATTAAAATACTTTGTTAATCAAGGCAATCCATAGTACTTGTGAACCATGAAGTAAGCAACAAGTACAGTCCCAAATAATGGAAGCTAAAGTTCAACATTTATCTGTTTCAAAGAGATTGTGAAAAGTCCAACTTCGTATAGCCTTTATAGCTCGCCTGATTCCAGCCATAATCTTGACTAAAGTAATCTCAATCTCAACCTTCTTGCTATCCAAAGAGAAGCTCTCTCTCTCATCTCTCATCAAATATATATTTTCACAGCTCCAAAGGTCTCTCCTCGCTCAACCCTCCAGCAATGTTCCTATTCATTTGCTCTCTAAACTCTAACCTACGAATACAAATAGAAAATAAATAAAATGGAAAGCTGCTTTCTGCTGGTTTCAACTCTCTCAGCCACAATCGCTCTACTTATCCAAAGAGCAAACAACATGTATGACCAACTACAGTTCAAAAATCTCTCAAAGCCACAACTATCATCCGGATTGCCTTTGAACTATGTTCCCATAGCTGTATCCTCCCTCAAACTCATTCCTCCTATGCCAGGCAACGCAACGCAATGAGCTTCCCTTTGACAGAGAATCAGCATAACACACTCAGTGGATTGTGCGCTTCAAAGACTTCTTCTTTTTACCAAATACATTTACTTTCCATTACGCTCTATTTTAATTTACTCTATTTTACGCTTCTTCTTCATCACATGCGGCCAATTTCGGCAAAAGAATAAGTAACCATGGAATGGTACAAACATTTTTCCACACGACTGTGCATTGCTTATTCAGCATTTTCAGATCAGATTATTCTGGGCCAAATACTTTGATGTTATTAATATTTTAATTATGACATATGTTGTTGATTTCATTCTTATTATTATTATTATTATTATTATTGTTGTTGTTGTTTTTTTCTGTTTTTATAAATAAATAAAGAGCAGGCAGATAAACAGATGGGGAAAACAATGAAAAACAGTTGGCAAGAACAAGAACAACAGAAAAATAAAGATATAAATAATATATAGAAATTTGTCAAATATTTCCGCTGTTTATTGGACCTTTGTTAACATGACCACAGTTGTAATTGTTGTTGTCATTTTGGTTACCACTTGATGCAGTTGTTGTTGTTGTTGTGTATGTTGTTCTGTGTTGTTGTTGTTGCTGGTGTTGAACAATTTTTCATTTATTTTCGCGTCGCTTTTGAATTGTTCATGTGCGTTTCCTGCTTCAACGTGTGAGTGTATCTGTTCGTTTGTGTGTGGGTGTGCGTGTCTGTGTGTGTGTGTATAGCACTTGTTGTGACATTTTTATTATACCCTGTAACACTGAAATGTTCTTAAACAAACAAAGCTTCTACTTGTTAAAATGTGTTGAATACGCCACAGCGGACATTTTTCGTACTACAAAGTACAGTCAAACATCCCTAGGGTAAATTCGCATGAAACGAGAGCTTCACATCGCATCACATAGAGTGACAAACAAGCTGTGTAAAATGTAGAATCTTGAATTTAAAATTTAATATACAATATATATTTAATCAAAAACTAAATTTGTTCTTTATTAATTTAATGTACATAAAATGTTGACTAGCTTCTATTACGCTTAAATACTTTAAATTATCACTTCAATACGTTATTTAATTATTTTTCAATTTCCTTTTTTAATATTAATTTATTTATTTTGGATTTAATTATTAAAACAATGTTGTGAGCACAAGCAGTTTATAAAACGGATAACATTATTGTATAGAAGTGCACTTTAGAGAATATAGACTGTATATATATGTATATATAACTGTTAACTGCACAGCAGGAGGAGATAACAGCAGTTGTTCTGTTACTGGGTATCTAATAGTCGACCCCACACCTTAGCAGCACTTTTGGATTTGTTTTTATTGTAATTTAATGAGTTTTTAGCCCAGGGACAAAGCAAAAACGAAAGCAACTCGCACGTAGAACCAAACAAAATGACTAAAAATGTAATGTATGTGTGTGGGTGTGTGTGTGTGTGCGTGTGTGCAGGAATTTCTGCTTAAAGCGAAACCAAACAACATCATTTCGAGCTGAACTGCCACAATTGCGCCTTAATCAGCATCCTGTGCCGTCTCCTTTCCCATTCCCAATGATAATTTCCTTTGCTTTTCCTCTACTGTTTCCTCCCCTGCACCCCCCCCCCACACCACAACATATGATTTTCACATATATTCAGCATTTTTATGGACGTGTTATTCACATTGGAAGCCCCGAAGGCCAGAAATGGGCAAATCAAGTGAAACAACTTTGTTGCAGCTCAACAATATTATTGAATTTGCTTTGGAAAATCGTCAGCAGTCAAAAGGTCGAAAGGACGAATGAACGAAATGGTGGCGATAACAAATATATCACAAGCACAATCATAGATGGGCACAGCAGCGCCACCTAGCGAACGAATTGAAATATAAAATTACATCAAAATTGTGACTTTAACTAAGGAGAGAGAAATATTCGGTTTTGTTATTTGTCAGCAATTGAAAATTAATAAGCATATCAATTACATGCAGGTGTGTGCGTGTGCGTATGTGTGTGTGTGTGTGTGTGTGTGACATTTTGTTTATTAATAAATCAAATGAAAGCCGCACCAAAATGGAACTAACTTGTCAGGAACGTGGCTGACATGACAAAATTGCTCGCAATGAAGTCTCTGGCGACATGTTGCACACACATACACTCACTTTCATTCTCACACTCACTCAAACACACACACACATACACACATAGAACAGCCACGCACACTCTTGAGCTCAACTGGCCTATATTCAGTTTTCTTTTCTCGTACATTCCTTGTCATTAATGTCAATTTCAAGGCAAAATTAGAAAGAAAAGTTTACTTACTAAGCTGCAGCTTTTTTTCTCTCTCTCTCTCTCTTTCTCTCTCTCTCTCTCTCTTTCTCTCTCTCTCTCTCTCTCTCTCTCTCACTCTCTTGCTCTCCCCTTCATTGTCTGTCTGTATCTATGTTTGGGGGCCAGTAAATGATAAATGAATCCACATTGTTTCTGGCAAACTCGTTTGCAACTGGATTACATTTCCACATGTAATCCAGAAACAGTTGTTGTCCCAATATCGAATTTATGTAACCCACAAAACAATGAAAACCCATAAGTATTGCTCTCATCTCATATGCCACATGATTAATGGGCATGTTGTGCACATCATTCGATACCAACACACAACGCAAACGATAAGGAAAACTTTTAAAACAACTTGTAACTGTCTAGTTCAAGGTCCAGACTGTCTATGAACTCGTAAGAAGCAAAAGAGTTGAAAGTTTTTAAAGAAGTTCAAATTGTCGAAGCTAAACGCAACTGACTAGCTCAATACCCTGTACTTTAAGGGGGCAACATAATATTGTGAAAGAACCAAACTTTAAGCAAGTTGGGCAGCAGCAGAGCTAAAGAAAGTTAGTAAGATGAAGCACAGCTGAGGAACAGCTGCTCTCTCAGTCGAGCACACTCTACTGTACAATAGACTTCGCCAATAAACGTATCTACCGGGTAGCTCTGTCGGTCGAGCATACTCTACTATAGCAAAATCTTTGCCAAGTACAATGGACTGCAAGGGTAAGGTAACGTTGAGGAAAGAAACAAAGTTGCGGTTAGCAGTAGTCCATCTACCGGGTATCCCTCAGTCGAGCACAATCTATTGTAGCAAAATCTTTGCCAGGTGCACTCAACAGTAAGGTAAGGTAACGGTTAGGAAAGAATCAATGCTACGCTGGAGGCATCTCTCCATCTACTGGGTATCTCTGGGAGTCGAGCACACTCCATTGCTACATGCTGCATTATTTGTATTTGTTAAGTTTCATATATTAATCTCGTTTCATTGGCCAGTTGGGGCAATCCTCAATATCACTCTACTTCCCACTCATACGTTCTCTGCTCACTGTCATCCTCCCTCTCTTCTCTCTCTCTCTCTCTCTCTCTCTCTCTCTTATCGCTCTCATGTTCTTTCTCTGTCTCTCTACATACACCCCTCGTTTGCTCTCTCCTTTGCTCATTTCATAAACTTCTCAAAATATGATTTCAATTCATGAGTTTTGGCTATTAATTTGCCAACTGGGTTAAAGATAACTCGTTGTTGTTGCTGCCGTGGCAGCATTACACTTAATGTCAGGGAAGCGGCAACATTGCTGTGGCAAGTTGCAACTTTGTACGTTTGGCTTATTTTAATTATGTGAAGCAAGGACCAAGTCGAGAGAAGGGCAAGAGCACAAGCAAAAGGAGGAGGATGTGAGAGTTGTTTTGCTTTGCCAAGTTTTATGGCACACACGCAGAGCAAGAAAGCGAGAGAGAGTGTGAGAGAGAGAGAGAGAGAGAGAGAGAAAGGGAGACAGCAAGTCAGGAAAAGGAACTTGAGTCAAATTAGCAAACATTTTGGCAAATATTTGCAGACGAAATTCTTCTTCGTTTCCTGCCAGAAAACACAGCCAAATGCCAATTGGCCAAGCGAAGCGATCAAATGAGCCGCAAATGTGTACACAAGTGTAACAAGATGTTTGTGTGTGACTCTGTGTGTATGTGTGTGTGTGTGTGTGTTTGTTTGTGTGTCTGGCATTCCAAGACAAAGTTTTTCTCTTTTGGTTTTAGGCAAAGCAGCTGCTACAAAGCCAAGGCAACAACTTGGCAAATGATGTTGCCGATGTGCACACATATTGCTAATACGACTGCTGCTTTGGTATATACCAACAAATATACCAAATTGTGCAGACAGAAAATACTAAATACGTGTGCTACTATAAACTCATTTCATTAGAATTAAGAAAGTTCCAATGTTTTAATGCTTTATTTTGTTTAGTTTTGCGAGTCTTGTTAATGGTCGACAACAGTTTATTCTCTATCTCTCTCTCTCTCTCTCTCTCTCTCTCTCTCTCTTTCTCTCTCTCTCTCTCCCCCCCTCTTCCAAAGTTTACCTGGCCACAACGTCACCACTCACAGTTAACAGCTTAGCGGTCGCTTAGGCAAAAGTTGAGAAACGAGCATAGAAGAAACTTGTCAAAATTCGTGAGTGGAGTGTGCTCGCCTACAAGATGCCCTGTAATTAGTTAGACTATCACCTAATACGTTTTAATAGATACGTATCTATGCATGTGAAAACTTTTGCACACGTTCACTAATAACTTGACAGCTGTGGCCGCTAGAGTGCGCCACTGCTGAATTCTTTGGGTTCTTACTACTTGCATAACCTTTGTGCTTATTACACAAGACCCACGAAATGTACAGCTTATATAGAATACATGGAACTTATAATAGTTAGAATATATAGAATATTATCATATACACCAAAGAATGAGACTGGAACTTTTAAAATGTGTTTTTTATTAATCATTTGATTTTTGTCAAGCTGAAAAGGTAGCTGATATTGAGGCAGATGGGCATAAATCATATAGTTAATTCATGCTGATCAAACATATAGTATATACATATAAATTATAGTGCTGAAAATACCATCTTATCCTGCTTGTTACAAACATTTGCAAATAACTATAATACCAACCCAGCGGGTATAAAACGTGTAGAAAACAGACGAAGCAATTGAAAATAGCATCAAGTAGCCGACATGTGTGCTTGTGTTTGCAAGTGTGTGTGTGTGTGTGTGTGTGTGTGTGTGTGTATGTGCGTGTGTGTTTGAGCACATTAAGTGTATGTGCTTTGAACTTTTCATATTTACATACAAATGTGTTAGCAGTACCACAGTCTGAGTGTCTGCATGTGTGTGTGTGTGTGTGTGTGTGTGTGTGTGTGTGTGTGTGTGTGTGTGTGTCTGTGTGTGTGTGTGGGGCGAGTTCATGTGTATTTGTGTAGAGAAAGTGTGTTTGCTTTACGCTTTGTTTTGTTTGCGATAAACCAAAAAAATAAAAGAGAAAGAGCGCGAACGGGCGAGCTGGCAAATGAGTGAAGAAGAGGGAAATAGGCGATAAAATAAAGAAGCGCAGCATGACTTCCGCTCTCATCCTGCCTCCTTTTCCTTCTCTTTCTCTTTCTCTTTCTCTCTGTTTCTTCTTCTCTCTTTCGCACTCTGCGCTCTCACTCGCACTCTTTGATATTTGCCTGTGTTGATTTCATTTATGTATGTGTTTCTTTTATGTCGGTTACTTTTGGCAGACCTTTCCCTGGAATCCCAATGCAAACGAAATTAACTTATGCCAATGGCTGCGGAACGAAAGATGTATCTATGCATGTGTGTGTGTGTGTGTGTGTGTGTGTGTGTGTCACAGTATGTGTCTGCCATCCTAGAGCCAAACGCTTTGAGGCTAACCAATTTATCAAGCAATTTATGGCGGCTATCTGCACTAAATTGTGACAAATTACTGTGAAATTTAAAAATGCTTTAAGGGAATGCGGTCCATTGAATTTCTTAAGACATAACATAGAACCAAATCAACATGTACTGAATATAAACCTCTAAAACATCTTACTATATAAGTTCTAGCTGCATATCAAGTTTCAGCATTCTAACTCAAACAGCCTCCCACTTATGACACTAAACCACTTCTGAACCGCTTTTGAACCGGTTCATCGAAGTTAAATTTCGTATTATCATGCTATATAAGAAAGCAACCGACACAAACTATTAAGTGTTATAAACTGAATTGTTATTTATTTAACAAAAATACAACTTCAACAACGTTACAAGCGGTTCACAACAGCTTGCAGCTCAAACATTTTCCCTTTGAACCAGTTTAACAAGTTTCTTTTAAATACTAAAGTTAATAAAGCGATATTGCATTAAATTTCTATTCATCCTAGTAGTTAAAGTTTCGTTAGTAAATTTCAGCTCTAGAACTTAAACATTTCTTGAATTACGAAGCTTAACCACTTTTGAACCGGTTCAGATATACTACTAACAAGAGTATTTCATCATTCTCTACACATCTCGCACATATTAAGGGCAGAATAGACAAGCTTAATATCTTCATTAAGGTTATTATAATTATTGAGCCAAGTGGAAACCAGTTCACATTAATTAAGATTCTCAACTTCTTCATTAACTTCAACACATCATAATAATGAATATAGACTTATATGCATATGCAAACCGTTGACAGCTCCCTGGGCTGTCAATTTAAATAATTTTAAATTCCCTTAATCAATTGTGCACGAACCGGTTCACACATAATGCCAAAGAACAACATGAGCATCAGATTTGTAAAGTTGTAAGTTTCGCTGCCTGAAACTTTCGGTCTCTCAAGTTAAGATTACAAAAAAACAAAAAAGGTAAGAGCAAAGTCTGTTCCCCCTGAGATGATTATAAAGTTTTTGGTGCAGCTGAAAAGCGACTGACAGTTAATTTCACATGAGAGTTTTTCTGACGAAAATTATGACGGGCCAATGAGTCCAGCGATCTGGCAACGCTTGCACATCTTTGCTTCAAAACTTCACTTTAAGTAAGGTGATGGTTTTTGTACTGGTCTGCGAGGCGTGTGCTATTGATTTTGTTACTGTGACCCAAATCGTGTAACGCTGCACAAGCACAAGCACACACACACACACACACACACAACAAACTCACATAGTCACACACACACACACACTGACATACATTTACATGCACAGCGATACTGTTGTAAGACATTGAATTCATGCATAATTCACGTGCTGCTACAGTTTTCAACTTTGCCGACTCATGCCCAAGCTGGCAAAGTGAACTCTCATGTGTTTTAGTATTAAGTAAATAAGTAGTTGCTCTAATACATAATAGTTACAGTTATTATGCTTGAGCCTCCCAAAATGAGTTGGTTCATCTTTTGATTTAAGCCCTCATTTTATCGCTCATAGTCCTTGTACAAACTCATATGCGCTTCGAGTCTCACACAGAATATATTATTTTCATATTTATATGCGAAATACACACACACACACACACACACATACATTCAAGCCACTGTGAGTCTTTGGTTATTAAGTGTTATTAACATTTTATGCTTGCATTTGGTTAAATATGTTTCATATTGCGCATACGCAACGTGTGCCCAAAAAAGTGCCGGCCATCACCCTAAAAATACCTTTCCCTCTCTGCCTGCTCTTTGCTCTCTTCACCGTTTTCGTTTTTGCACAGTTTACGACAAGCTCACGCATATTATGACACATACAACTCAATATTTTCATAGGCAAAGTGCCGTCTACCATTTAAATGGAATCGAGTTTGGATAGAAAAAAGCTATAGACGAGTCCTCGACTGTAGCATACTCGTTACGTACTTTAAATGTATATATATATACAATATTCAAATTACTGCATACATTTACAAATTAATTCAGTCATAATTAAAGTTATAAGTCATCGATCTTAATACGTTGATGATACATAGAATGGTTGATAATATTAAACGGAAATGTTCAGCACCAAATAAAGTGTTCTATTTTCTATCGCGCAAAGAGGCGTGGCTTAATATTGAAAACACTTAGATAACCTTCAAATAATTCTAGCTCTAATAGTCTATGAGTTCCAAACGGACGAGCACGGCCAGAACGACACGGCTGCAGATGCAGATCAAGAATATACGATCATATATACTGGAAAAGGTTACATACATTCCAATGAAAACAGTATACCCTGTGACTCGGAAGAGTAAAACTGTCTCGCAACATTGACCACAGACAAGGGGAATGCGTGCACGGTGTGGTCGTAAAATTAAACAACACAAAGGCCCATTAAAAGGCTGAGCACTAAAATTCCAAAGTGCCCTCAAAATGCTTCGTCATAAACGAGGGCGGGTGGACATCTAGCGTCGAATAGCGTAACTAATGTCCATTTTGGAGTGCATCTGTTGTGCTTCAGATAAACGCTGAACGTCTTCACACTCAATAATCTTAACACAAATTGATGTAAATTAACATTGTGCGTTACTATGAGTAATGTTAAGCAACTGTTAACAACTTAACAGACAATTATAAACATTTACTGTGCATTTAATACATTCTGATTCCATTAAGTTTGATTGACCATCAAGTTGACGCTTTCAATTTTAAGGTTTCTTTTAAAAAGTCTGCAATTTGTGAACATCCATAAAAAAGAAGTCGAGATATTTCATTGAAGATGTATTAAATACATGCGCAACAAATGACAACATTCGCAGAGAATGACAAAAATGTTAGGGAGTGAGAGATTTCACTTATGCAAAGGCAACATTCCACAGAATCAAAGCCTTCGCATCAATGAGAGACTGTTATAAATGTTTTAAAACATTCTTATGCTTTGACTAGGCCAGCATACTTTACAAGCTAAACATTTTAAACATTTTTCCGGTAACATTATGTTATCAAAGCATGCTAAAATTTAAAAGTAAAGATAGGTAGCCTACCACAGATTCCACATGTTCTATTTAATGAGAGAATGTTTGAAATAATTCCGAAATTCCGACGCTATAATGAGGCAAGCAGACTTACTTAATTTGCTCACATTGTAACATTTTTTGAATAACATTATGTTAACATGTCATGAAATAAAATTTCTAGGAAATTAAGCATAACAGACAAGTAAACTTAATATTGAAATGCATTAACATTTTTTAATAAACATTATGTTAAATGAGCATGTAAGCCATGTTAATGAGAGAGCCTTTTGACTGTATTTAGTTACCAAACATTTGCTACAATAACTATGGGTTATAAATATTTTCCGATAATATATTGCTGAAATTTGGCTACGAATAACAAGCAAAATATGTCAAAATTACACACAATTTAACATGGATCAGTTAACATTAAGTTAACAGCGCATCGTTAATGGCATGCGAACAATACTCTGACAATTCCTTTTGGGGTTTGATAGTAAACAAATGTCACAAATAATGATTAAATAAATTGTAAAACAAAATACAAATCAATCAATTAATTGCAATATTTTAACAGTGCAACAACATTTGGTTAACAGTGCGACCTTAACAGCGCAATGTTAGCCTTAAGTCTTAACATTTGTCTCCGTTTTTTTTCTTTTGCATTTTAAAATGTCGCAAGCAATTATCTAATCAAATTTGAAAATTTGAAAGCGATGCAAATCAATCAAGCTGCTTGCAACAGCTCTTTAATCACAATAAGTGAATGTTGTGGTCACAATAACATTTTCGTTTGCCAGTGCATCAATCATGTGGCACTTAAGCAGTTGAGTTTGATACAAAGTCAACTAATTGTAAGTAGCTGATATGCGAAACTAATTCAATAAGCTATTTGATATGCTAACTGTGGCTGTGTAGTTGTGACAGCAACACGAGCACACACATTACTCTACACACACACACATTACTCTACACACACACACACACACAGACACACACATGGACTGACGAAGATTGAGATTCTTAGTTGTTGCCTTGACTTAATGAAAAGCGCATTACGTACATCCGCAGACACCCAGAGCTCTTATTCTATTGCCAGAGAAAGTGAGAAATAAGAGAGATAGAGAGGGAGAGACACACAGAGAAAAGGAACTTCAATGCGTTTAAGCCAATTTAAGCATTTGCACGGCATAACTCAGCCACTTGAAGGCGACACAAAGTCTGAGGATTGCAGCTGAGTTGATGTTGTTGCCTTAAGTGCGGCAGGCCAAGAGGAAAGGCCATGAAATATGCAACAGCACAGATGAAAAGAGAGCTATATATACACATATATATATATATATATATATATATATATATAGGTAGAGAGAGATAGAGAGAGAGAGAAAGTCACAGAGAACCATGTTTCATACAAATAGCGCACCTTGAATATCTTTCGTGCTTTCAGTTTCTTCTTTGCTTATTTCCATGCTGGCGCCAGCGGCAAAAGCAGCTTCAAGAAACTGCACACACATTGGCACACACACACACACACACACACACACACACACACACACACACACACACACACACACACACTCGTAGTAGCATTGCATATACAGCAAAAAAGAGAGAGTCCGTCATTTGAGTTAACTCGCTTTAACTCGCAATTGAACTGTTTGCACTGCAATTGTTGGTAACCCGACCGTGCCTCCCCTCCCTCTGTATTCCATGCCTCGCAGCATTTGCTTTTATGGCAAGCACACGTGTTTTTGCCTCGACGCTGCGCCATTGTTTGGTTTTTATTGATATAGTTAGCATAATTTTAGGCTCGGAGCAAAGCTTTTAGGTGCAGCTATTAAGCAGCGGCATGTGGCGAGAGAGGGGGGAAACAGAGGGGAAGAGAGGTATACAGACAGACAGAGAGAGCGAGAGACAGAGAGAGAGAGAGAGCGAGAGACAGCTGCCCAGCTGTCCGCTTGCTCTGCTTCTGTATGGAAATGCTCTGTCATCAATATAAAGGCATTGCAGACAGAGAAGGCGACCAAAACGGATGACAGATGCTGGCAAGAGGGGCAATGGGGCAGTGGGGCAATGGGACAGTGGGACTAACAAAGCAAGTAGGTTCAACATGTCATTGATGACATTGCACAAAGTTTGTGTTAACTGAATCTGTTGCGCAACTTGGCGACATTTAAATATAAATTAAAAAGTTACGCATACGACGCGTGGCACAGAAGGGTGCCCAGAGAGGGCTAGGTGCACAGCATGTTGGGGGGATATTGGGGGGGGGCTGTCGAAGCGGGAGACGTCATAAAGGGTACGGCTTAAGAGGGAGTTAACAGTTCACATTTGCATATTGCCATTGTGACAGGCAGATGTTGAGCATGTCGTGCAAGTCAAGAAAGTCGCATAAAAAAACACGAACACATATGGCTGTATACCACTGTGTGTGAGTGTGTGTGTGTGTGTGTGTGTGTGTGTGTGTACAATTTAGCGTGACAACAATGGCAATTCCTCTTCTTTTTTTCCGCTGTATTCTTTTTTTTTGGCGCTTTTTCGCATCAGTTGAGTTGAGTTGACTTTTTTTCGCCGCATGTTGCAAGTAATTAAAATGAAGAGCAGCGAACGATGAAGAAGAGACAAAAAAATCTACAGAGAGTGATAGAGAGGGGGCAAGAGAGGGAATGTAGTGACGTAAAGCAAACTATGCTAAATATACAGCTGAGTTAGCCAAATTGAACAAATGAAATCAAGTTAGCAGTAGGTAGAGTACTCTCGAGTTGCAGTTGCCACAAGGTGTGTTGTGTGTGTGTGAAATATTAACGTTGCATATACTCTTTAACCTCTGCTTTTAAAAAGTGTCAAAAATATCCATTTTAGTACAACAACTTTATGTAATTTGTGGAACAATAAATGATTATAATTCCCCTTTGTTTAGATTTCCTTGAGCCTTCAGCGAAGCAAGAAAAGTAACTAGAAATTGTATAACCTTCGGTTCTTAACTTTATCTCAGTAAGCAGCTGTAACTTAACACCAATGTTAAAAGGGGGAATGAAGAAGATAAATAGATCTTTATATATATATATATATATATATATATATAGAGATATATATAGAGATATATATTTATAGAGATAATGTAAAATACTTACAACAAGCTTAGCTCAATCAGAAACCTATGTTTAGCATGTATAAGCCAAAATATGTGAATGTAACAAAAGTATTTATTAAAGATGCTTGACTTGTACTAATGAACTTTCAATTAATCCACTCGCTGCTGTCTTCTTCGCTATATAACAAACATTTTTAGTCCAAGTTTATAATAATTACTTATTTTACTATTTTATTCACACAAGTAATTTGATCCAACTACTTGTTGACATACATATAAGGTAAAGCAAATAAGAGAAAGGAAGAGTTAAAGAAAAAGTCTTCGCATAATTTTTGAGCATAAGGTCGTACAAATAGTTGGCCTGCATACCCTGTAATTTCAAGTCATTACATCAAAAATATTAAAGAACCTAAAAAATGAAGACAAAGCATATATTAAAAGACTGTAAAAAGTTATATGTTGTTTTTCTGGGTGCTAATACCCTGTAGTGGCAAATTAATAAAATGTTTTAAAGAAAGAAATTTAAAAAATGCCTCTTTCAATAGTTGCTAATACCCTGCATACCCTCTATCAATTTAAGAAACTCTCAAACTGCATGAAAAATGTAAACGAAAGCCGCAAAGTGAAAAACAGATTTGCAGCAATGCAATTGAAATTGGATTCGCTCTGACCGTGTGACACTCTGCCACTCTGACAGTCTGACACTTTGTCTATCTGTCAGCTTGAGTGTCTTTTAGCAGTTCATTAGCTGACAGATGTGCAGCTCATAAGGTAGATCAATAAATGAGCAACAAAAACAACAACAAGTGGTTAATAGAATCAGCAGCTAGAAAAAGAAAAAAAAATTGGAAAAATTGCAATGAAATTCTAGAAAGAGAAAGAGGAGAAAGTGAGAGAGCAAGAGCGATGGCTCTTGAGGGAGCAGTAACCCCAGCATAGCAATGTGTGTGTGCGTGTGTGTGTGTGTGAGTGTATGTTGTGTTAGTTATTATTTCCCTCGAGCTCTGCAATGGCACTCATAATTAAGCGCACTTTGAATTTAATTATAATTATGCGAGAGTAACAACAACAGGCAAACAGCCAGCCACACACACATACTTACCACCAACACCCCCCTCCCTCTCTGCTCCTTTCCTCTTCACCCTGATTTACCCCATTGCTTATGTGTATATATATATATATATATATATAAATATTGTATATTGTTGCCCTAGTTGTTAGCCTTTTTGCCAGTTAAGCAACATTTGCGAACGCTTTTGAGACATTTTGCATAATCATTTTTTGGTCGACATTCCACAGGACACAAGTACAAAGAGAGGCCACCGCTTCGCCTAGGCGCACTCTCTCTCTCTCTCTCTTCCCTCTCTTCCCTCTGTCAATCCCCTTAGGGCATTCAGAAGCCAGACTGAGAGAAGGTTGACCGTGGATTCGCAAAAACAAAACAAAACAGTTGCAAAAATAGAACTCAAGCTCAAGCAAAAACACGCAACGAATCAAAGACGCTGCGAAATGAGCCAAGTATGTTAGCCAAGTTAACACACACATAGTATGTAGTAGTATGTACTACGAATACCCTTCGACTTGTCTCTAATCAATTTTTGCCAATTAATTTGTGCTAATTAAATGTTTAGCAATATTTTTTCATCTTCCTTTGTTCTGTCGTATTTGGAATACCCTGTAAAGTAGACAAGCGGATATGCCAGGCTATTGGGCAAATGGCCAAATATGCTATATGGAAGTTTAACAGTGGAACATCTCTATGAAGTAATTAAATATACAGTGATAGCACCCTATAATGGAAGTTACATATATTATTTTATTATTAAATTAGTGTTTATACTAATTCGAATGATTTCTCATTATTAAATATGTTGCCAACTGTTGTCTATAGGGAAAAATTCTTCAATATCGTTATAGAGAGGTTCTACTGTGCAGATAGAGAGGTTATCGAGAGCTTCTACTGCATATACTCATTCTATCTCTATCATTCTTAGAGCTATCTTCTAAATAAGTAACTTTATCGTTTACAGATCAACTTACAGCTCTTTGTGTGCATTAAAGTGAAGCTTGCCTATGACGAACTCGTCTAAATAACAATCTTAACGCACTTTATTTGTATGCTATCTGTCATAGCATTGCATTATAGCTCACTTTCAACTGTTTGTTCAATAGGTAACTAAATACAGGGTATCATCTAGTCAGTCAATGACAATTAAGGCCCATACACTTATTTACTTTGAAGGCGCTCAGAGCTTAGTCAAGTTCTGAGTTGGGTCTTGGGTGTTTTTTTTTTTTTTTTGTTGGGGGTATTTTCAGCACTTCGATTGCCCAGGAGAAAGATGAAAAACGTCGACGGAGGTCAAAGGTCGCCGGGTGTGTGATACATTTCAAAATGCCGTTACATTTGGCAGTCCCAAAGTGAGCAGGGAAGCGGGGTACAACGAAATGGGAATCTAATAATAAAAAGTAAAACAAACAAAACAAAAAGCAAAATGAAACAAAATGAAATAAAACGAGAAACGAAACGAAATGAAATGAAATGAAATGAAATGAGACGAAAAAGCGAAAACTTTTAAGTATGCTATTAATGTTTAATTCGAGTTATTTAAGTTCGGCACTTAATTTAGCAGCGGCAGCCACTTGAAATTGCCAAAGTCGACCTCTCCCTGCCAACGATAGTTGCCAGGGCAGAGGGGTCAACAGAGGCGGAGATAGCAAGAGGAGGGCAAGCGGGCAAGGGGGCAAGAGGGCAAGCGGGCCATGCTGTGTGCGTGACCTTTTCTCATTAAATGTTAATAATAAAAATACAACGAGAACAACAACTGCAGTAATGTGAAAATAACACTCCGTGTGTAAGGACAGAAAGAGATGGCAACATCAAACAGAAAAAGACACACGCACAGAGAGAGAGAGAGAGAGAGAGAGAGAGAGAGAGAGAGAGAGAGAGAGAGAGAGAGAGGGGAGAGAAGAAAGTTGGGAAAGAGATTTAAGGCTGGCCACACGGCCTTTGGCCAATGAAGTTGTCTTAATCCGGTAATTAATTTCTGTGGTCTCCACAACAACAATGACGCTTGATGAGGCCTTGGGCTTGAATCCCTCCCCGGGGAGGGGCAGTGCTGTCGAAGGGGGAGTGGGGAGTGGGCAATTGAGAGTGTGGGCTCAAAAAGGGCTGCCGCAGTTGTTGTTGTTTAATGAAACGCAATGAAAGCACAAAGTGACAGGATAACAAATTAATAAAGTTAAGCGCTGATCAACTTCCGCCTAAAGCCACAGCCTCAACTATTTCCCCAACAATAATCAAAGGCTCAATTCTTAACTTAACATTTTGATTTTGAGACACTTCCATCTGAATCTCACCTTATTCTACTCTTCTTCTTGGTTATTTTGATTGCTTTCTGGGAAGTCATCATAAATGCCTCAAATCTCCTCTTAAGTACTTCTCTCTCCTACTTTGTCTGCCAACAACATATCAGCTAAATGTATAAATTTCTCAGAAATCTTTGCGTTTCTTTGTTAGCAACTTGATACAATAAACACAGTGCAATGTGTTCTCATTTACGCATTGACTATAAATTCGCAAAACATGGGAGAAATATGTACATTGATTTCTACTTCTTCCAATCGGACTAAGCTAATCAAACTCTTGTGATTGGGACATGAATTTGAAATGTCGAATACTTCTTATTAGCTGTGCTATATGAAGACATTCCAAAATTCACTTTCGCAATTGAAAAAGCTCCCTTTTTTATGTAGCATCTCCAAGAAATCTTTGTGTTTCTTTGTTAGCAACTTGATACAATAAACACAGTGTAATGTGTTCTCATTTACGCATTGACTAGAAATTCGCAAAACATGAGAGAAATAAATTAACTTCTACTTTCAGCAGGACTGTACTATATTACTCAATGCAAATCTTTTGATTTGAACATGAAATTAAAATGTAAATGTGGAATGCTTCTATAATATATGAAAACATTTCGAGTTTCGCTTTCGCAATTGGAAAAAAAAAAAACAACATTTATTTCGTATGTTTTCTATGTAGTAAATCTTCTTTATTTATGCTAGCTTTTATATATTTGACGAAATCGACGCGATAGTGAAAGTCAGAACAGATTTCAGCTATTATTCTCAAGCAGCTTACACACACTGTGGATTTGTGCTAACTGCAATTGGTTTTCAAAGAACTTGATGCCATTGTTATTGTTAACATCAGATCTCTATTGTATTCACCAACAACTAAAGCCTTACAGCTGCTTACGCAGCCTTGAACTGCGAGTTTGCTGTTGCTGCATTCGCATTAATCAACGTTGTCTTTTACACACAAATACACACAATTCTACGGAATTATTGAGTGTTTTTGCCACTTCAAAGTTTACGAATTATTCTGCATTTTTACTGGCAATTAAATGTGTACAGTTCTCGGAAATGTTGCAGGCCATGAATAAATATTTTATAAAAGCAGAGAAAAATGTATAAAAATACAGCAAAAGGTATTTAAATGTATAAGTTCGGAAAGGGTTCAGAGAGAATGACAGAAAGACTGAAATAGCAGCGAAAAACTAAACTGAAAGAATTACTTACAAATTATTACTATTATTAATAATGACTTAAACTACTATTAATAGTAAATATTTCAATAAATATTCAATATTTAATCATTTTAAAATTCATTTCAATTATTTTATTATCATTTAGTTATTTTATTAATTTATTTATTTAATGTCGACTACTAACAGTCGACCCAAAATAAATAATAAAGTTAAAGAAATAAATTATTTTATAATAAAAGTAATTAAAAGAAAATAACATTTCATTTATTATTAGATTTAAATTTACATTTGAGATTAAGCATTTATTTATTAGTAAGTCCTGTTGTTATTGCTTCTTTAACAATTTTATTCTTAAGGGTTTAACACGTTAATTGAACTGTTTTATAAACAAAGTGTGTTTCCAAATGCTTTCTTTTTTACTATACTAAATATTTAACTAAAGCATTCTTAAGCACTAACATTATTCTCTCTTTACTTTTACTTGTTTATTTTCGATCTTTCAGAAATATGAAATATTAATGAATTTAGTCAATTCGTATGTTGTAAAATTATTTGTACTATTCTTTCCGATTATAATAAGGAATTATTCATATGTTTATAGTTCTACTGAAAGTTTCACTCTTTGCCTTTGGGGAACAAGCGTATTGATTGTTTGAAGTGTCAAGTGCCATCAAGTGCCTCAAACTGATGTTTGATATATGTGTAAATATGATTCTTTCAGTTTCAAATCCTATCCGTATACTAATAAAGTTATTCTCCAATACGGAAAGTTGCTCGACTTTATCCACACACTATTAACATTTGTTTTACAGTTCCCAACTTCAACTCAACTCAGCATAATTTGTCTAAGAAAGCTGAGAATAATCAAAATTCATTCTAGCTTGAGAGTCAGTGTATGCGTATTTTATATGTTTGTATGTCCAATGCAGACATTTCTAACATTCAGCTATGTGTGCATAAACATACTTTATTATTTATTATAACAAAATGTCAACAAAATGAACAACTGAATAAATGTTTGGGGACAACTAGACGTTGAATAGATTTATAGAATTTTCCTCGAATGTTTTGGACGTTCGCAAAACGCATGAAAGTTGAATCGCCAAGGGGCGCAGGGCCTGTAGATTGGAGGAATGTATACATGAATTGGGCAGAAAAGAGAATTGGCCGGAAGAACCGTTCTTGCCACCTGCTGAGTTCGAACCTAGGTGAGCCTGAAAAGGTAAACAGGGGCTGAACAATCTGCACAGAAGTGAAGCAGACGAAGCACCACTCTCTGTTATCCCTCGTACTCCTGTTGTGAGGCATCCAATATATTTACTGCTGCTGCATTTGTGCCGCATTCAGTTGCAAAGTCGAGCAAACAATGGCAAAGGCAACAACAATGCGAGCAGGAAACGGAAATCGCTTGCCCGACGGATGAGGCAACAGCTGCAGTTGACATTGAGACTAAAGGCATACAGCGAACACAAAGAGAGAGAAAGAGAGCGAGAGAGGGAGAGAGGGAGAGAGAGAGAGCGAGTGAGCGAGCGAAAGAGTGAGAGTGAGAGAGAGAGTGAAAAAGACATTTTAAGAGGGAAAGAGAGTGAAAGCAGGCAGAAAGTGTGGCAAAAAGTTGAAGCAAATAAAAAAATAGCATTTGTTGCGCTTTGGTCTTCGGTTGCCTTTTGCCGCTTGCCACATGCCACATGCTGCTTGTCGACTGTTGGCTGTTGGCGACTTTAGCGCGTGTCTTTTGTTAAATGTCAATCCTCAGTCGTCAATTATTGTATGTGTGCGTGTGTATGTGTATGTGTATGTGTGTGTGTGTGTGTGTGTATGGACACTGTATTGTTGTTAGTGTTTGTCTTGTTGTTGTGGTTCTTGTTGCTGTTGTCACGCAGCACACAGTTTGCTTTTCTGAATCGATATCAATCAATACACCTTTTTTCCTCTGTGCGTATGTCCTCTGTGTGTGTGTGTGTGTGTGTGTCTATATGTGTGAATGCGTGCGTGCGTGTGCGTTGAGCCAATTGAAAGCGCTACAAAGAAAACTGTTGCATACAATGAAATCACTGCACAAATGTGTCGCATTCAACATGAAAATTAATGAGGCTATTAAACAGTCAAAAGTATTCCAGCTGCTGCTAGTTTCCCCCACCCCCCTCCTCCCCTACTCAGTCTTCCTCTTGCCCATCCAGCCCATTCTGATAATGTTTCGCAACGTGAAATACTGAAGCGTGTTATTTGAATGGGCGCAATGTGAAGCTGTTAAGCTGTTAAGCTCTTAACTTACCAAATTGTTAGCTTAACAAGCCAACAAACTGGAAGCAGTTAATTCGCTTACACTTTCCCCTCTCCCTGTCGCCCTGTCTATCCTTTAGGTTTCTTTTCATTTAATTACTCCCTCAGAAATATACATGTAAACAAATGTAATAGAATATACTATAACTGCAATTTAACATGTCGACTTATATACATATATGTTTTAGTTATGTTAACTTTAGCAGTCACACAACCGTTTACTGCGCAGCAAACTTAACACTTCGTTTATCAAATGCGCTGTAATGTTAGCATAGCTGCTCCCATTACTCGCTATTTTAATTAACATATTACATATAAATACTCGCTATACACACTCACATGCTGTTGCAGTCTGACCCATTGCAACAATGTGTGGCAGCTAACATAACAGCAAGCAAAGTTAATAGCGCTGCTGTGATTAACATTCGCTCAGCAATTAACATAACGACGATAAGACGGCAGATCATGCTGCTGTTGCACTCTAACACATTGCAGACTTCATTGGGATCACATGTTGTTGCAGTCTTACATAGTGTATGTATAGTAAGGCGAATCGCAGTTTATACAGCAGCGTCACCATTTTCAGCTGCCATAGTTCAATTTTATTTATATTTCTAATATATGAATAATTTGAATACTTGTGGAAAATGGCGTTCATTTAACTATATTTTTTAGAATTGTTGCTATGATGCGTTTATCATGCAATTTTTATTAACTAATTAACTATATTAAAATAACCAGTTTAAAATAATATAAAACTCGTATAATACTCATTTAATGATCAAAGCATGAACCGTAAAAATAAATTGCCAACTATTAGCTGCAACATTTCTCATTTCAATGAAAACTATCAGAATCCACTCGGTGGTGCACTAAGGCGTGCTTTGTAGCAATTGTAAACAATTTGTAAGCTGTTAAGCGTATTAGAACCACAATAATAGCAAAGCGTACACACATATGCATTGATAAGTAAATATGTATATGTATGTATAGATGTGTGCGTGTGTGTGTTTGTTATGAATACTAAATAAAGCAAAAGAAAAGAGGTAATCTTCGACATGTCAAAGGTTTAATACACTTACAGATTAATTACTGTTATTTTTGTAAAGTTAGTCAAACAAATTTGAGACATACAATGACATCGATTCAGCTCAAGAATATAAATGCTCTTTAGGGCTATGCCACGCCTTCCTCACATTTCTGGACAAAGTTAATATACCCTCTGCTAGGGTATTCCGGATAATTGCCTATACAATATTTTGTTGTTTTTATTGTTTTGGGTCACGCCGTCAGCTTAGTTCAGTTGTTAGCTCGATACTCATATCAATTATGTCATGCGGCAATCCACTCAACCGATTTTATACCTGCCTGTGTGTGTATGTGTGTGTGTGTGTGTGTGTGTGTCAGCTGTTATGTCCTCTGTTGTGTCCTGCAGCATTACAAATTGTTAACGTTTTCTGGCATTGAGCGTTGAAATTTCAATGGCGATTTATTACCGTTGCTAACGTGTCACATAACTAAGTGTGCGTGTGCGTGTGCGTTTGCGTGTGTGTGTGTGTGTGTGTGTGTGTGTGTGTGTAGAGATTTGTTATTCTGCTTGTGTGTGTGAGCTGCTGGCTACTTTTATTTTTTGTAGCGACACGCAAAAATCGATGATGCGACGACCAAAAATAAAAGCCAACATCACCCACAAGTCTATGTGATAGATACTTTACTTGTTCTTGTTGTTGTTCTTGTTGCCCCACAGTCTCACACTCTCGGGCTAACGCTCACTCTTACTTTCTCTCTCTCGCGATGTGTCGCTTGCACACCTGGTCCCATGTAACTGGACCTCAGACAAAGATTCTCTTTGAAGTTCTCGCTTGTGCGGCTGGCAATTAAGCAAAAAACCAAAAACGAAGCAACAGACCCTTTAATACAATAACGACAACAACAACAACAACACTAGCAGCAACAGCAATCAATTGAACTTGATGACGTCATTGCTGCTGTTGCTGCTGCCACGTGCCCCCACAAAACAACGTAACCAACAACGCCAGCTGAGCTCCAAGCTGCCAGTTGAACGTCAAAGTTGCGCCCAAAGTGAAGGCAAGTAGCAGCTGCTTGTTGTATGTTGTGACTGGCATGACATACACACACACACACACACACACACACACATATACACACACACGCACACACGCACGCAGAGCTACAGTGGCTGCGTGCTCGTATAATTATTTGCTCAAATCGCACAAAAGTATGCAATGCTTTTTTTACTGGCGCCCATGCTGGCATTTTACAATACTAACAACAACAACAAGCGCAGCTACAACAACAACAACCCAAACATGAATCACAACAAAAGTAGCTGCTTAAGAATCGGCCTGAGCAGCAGTAGCTGCAGGCTAGAGTGCGAGAGTGCGACAGCTAGAGTGCGTTCGAAGGAGAGCAAGACAAAAGGCCGATGTGAATGTAAATGAAAGAGAAAGAGAAAACAAAAATACAGTCTAACTTGCCTAGCACGAATGTCACAACAAAAGTTCGACATTTCAGATTACACATTATGAACGACTAACTTATACCCTGGCAATTTAACACATACTACAAATTGAAATTGTTTTCGCTTGTTTTGAACTCTCTCAACATTTCGTAAAATTTCTGATAATTTTACAATGCAATTCCAAACAAACTTTCTGAAATGCATCACAACAATTAACAATCTGTTGCGTTTTAATATTTAATTTAAAGTTTATTTGAAACCAACAGAAAATCAACCAAGCACCACAAACTTATTTTGAATTACATAATAAATTAAAGTCACATTTTAATTGAATAACAAGCCATAAAATGCAGTTGAAATGTATTAAATTGTTTTATATAATATTGCAAAGTGGAAATTATAATTATAAAAAAAAAACATATTGAATGAAGGTAAAGCATTTTAAACCGATAGACATACGTAGAGTTAGTCTCTCGTGCTTTAATACCTATTTGATTGACTATCGATTAATGATGCAATCTCTGGCGGCTCTGAGTTATAAAATTTTCAATTAAATCTAAAAAAAAAACTGAGTGAAGATAATATTACTATAGAGCTTCACTGTTTTTGCATTACTTCACTCTACTTACAGCAATAAACTCTAATGGAAATCTCATCTCTTGATATTATTCCCAACAGAAGAACTGGGAAATAGTTTAGAAAGTAATCATATCTATATTTTCTACAATCTGCATACCTAATCAATTTCCCTCACTATATATACTTACAGTAAGACATCTCACTGACCAACTCAATATCATAGCAAGCAGAACAATTTGAATTTATTTTCGAATCGAATTTGTTTTGTAAAACAGCGCAAGTTTGCATTATGGAGGCTAGACTGTAGTTACGATAAAAAAACAAAGAAGAAAGAGCGTAAATTCCCTATTTTGATTTAATTTGCGCTGCACGCTTTTTGGTCGCTTTGCCCATGGGCCAATGAACAAATAACTGCGACACACACACACACACACACACACACACACACACACACACACACACACACACACACACACACACACACACACACACACACACACACACACACACACACACACACACACACACACACACACACACACACACACACACACACACACACACACACACACATACCTATATGAATGTGCCTTAAGCCTTGACACTGGCGAGAGTCCATGCGTGTCAGTCAGTCAGCCAGTTGGCCTTTTTCGTCCTTCTTCTCGTCCCCCTTCCCCTTCCCGTTCCCGTTCCCCTTCCCGTTCTCATTCTCATTTTCGCTTTCGTTTTCGGTTTTCAAATCATGTCACGTTTCTGGGTTTTACTTGAAATGCCATTTGGCCAATTGCTTTTGTGCCTATACAATGGTATCTATATGAATCTGTAACTGTGTGTGTGTGTGTGTGTGTGTGTGTGTGTGTATCTCTATCTGTGTATAAACGCAAGTTGGGCACATTTGCTGAGCTTTGAAAGTGCATTCCAGACACAGCAAACACAGCAATTGATTAGAACTTTACCTTGACTGAGAGGCCAACATCACTTCAAGCCCATGCAGCTAACCTGGCCTAAAGGGCCTCGTCACACCTGAAGAAGCTGCGGTAATGCAATCACCTGAATCAGCACACTTTCTCCTCCTACTCTGCTTCTGCTTCTGCTCTTTCGATATTTGATACAGCTGCATTCGACACATGTCAACACAACGCCAAGTAAACGCTGGACATTCGCTTCGTTTTGGCAATTTGCATTGATAACGACATCATTTCTGGCTTTGGCTTTGGCTCTGTTAGAACTCTGGTAGAGCTCAAGTGGGGCTCTAGTAAGGGTTCTTTGTCAGCATTTTTGGGTGGCAACTTTTTGTGAGAGACGCGCTTAAGGATGCTATAAAACTTCACCTGACAACACGATGTTGGCACAATTCAAGCACAGGGCACAGCCACCATGTCATGCCCAGACTTGGGCAACCACGCAACCAACATTCACATATACTCACCCACACACATAAGCGAACACCATCTGCCACACACGCACATGCAAAAGTAACAGCACATAAAAATTGTAAAGAGTCCACGCGACTTGCATTGCTACTCTGCATAAAATTCTACATTTTAAGATTTCAACTTATATTATTGACCAAATGATTGCTCAATGATTGTCAAGAATCATTACTAACACAGATAATAATCTTTAAATCATCGCTTAACTCATTCAATAATTCATTTCTCAGATATCATCAGTTCCTATCAGTCAAATTTGAGTCAATTATCACTAAACTATAGTTCAACGATCATACAACCTTGCATAGTGAAACTATCATCACATTATCGCTCAAATATTACTCAATTCAATAAAAAGCAAACAATTGAATTCTGCTTGTAGCAGAAGCCGTACAACTCTTCTATACACTCTCCAGTCTCGCTCATACTTGATATTTGATACACATTATGCAATTTTCAGCGCACACAGATTATATGCTGAAGCATGTCCCAACTGAGCCCTAACTTTGCTTCGTCTCTGTCTGTATATATAATACGAAATAAACCCAAATTGCATGATAGAACTTTAATGGTCCTAGTTTTTATGGACCTTGAGATCGGCACATTCAGATAGAGCACATAAAAAATAGAAGACAGACATAGAGACAGACAGATTACGTATACGTCACAGTCTCCATCTGTAATTCGCAACGAAGCCATCACAGTTTGATGCTCATCAGGAATATTTATGAATTCAATTAATGGGAATATGACGTTTCTTTGCCTGCTCTTCATTTACTTGAAAAAGTTTACAACAGCAACAACTTTATAATTTTCAGCTTAAACCGACACACACACACATCCTCGCACATTTAGTTCAAGTTGCAGACGGAAAGACGAAGCAAACTTTAAGAAAACATGAGATTTGCATAAGTAAATAGGCATTTAAAGAAAAAAGTCATGGCATCTGCTTGGATGTATGTGAGAGAGTGTGTGCATGTGTATGTGTGTGTGCTTTATGCCACCACAGATGACTGCAAAAAAAAAAAAGGAAGCTGTTTAAAATGTGATTTTCAATGTGAGCGTGCTGCGAACTCGCTTTAAAGAAGAACAGAATGTCCGCAACAGCTGTTAAGTTCAATTCTGCTTAGCTCACTGTTAAAGCGTACATTGCAGATCAATGTTAACATTCTGTAGCTGATAAATTTAATAGCAAAGTGTTAAGTTGCTAAGAAAGCACTGTTAAAATAGATCAACTGTAGCGCTTAACAGCAAATGTTAAGTAACAGCAGATACGTAGCTGAAAATGAAAAGTGATACTCTCGTTTTTAACCAGACTTTAATTTCGTGTAAAGTTTAAATTATAATTGATATCTATATATCTACATATTTCTATTCCATTTTAAATTACTACTAATATTTATTCATTATCTGAGAATTGTTGTAAGAGTTCTTCCACCAACTCAAATCCTCATTCGATTGTAGACAGTGTATTATATTCTTTAGAAGAACTGCTTAAAAAAAAATATAAGCTATCAAAAAAAAAGGAAATTGTGTTAAGATACTGAAATATTTTAATGATGCTATCAAGATTTATTAAAGATCATAAAAAACTTAAGTTTATAGACTGCAGTCTATCAACTGCTGAATCTAACAATGGCCTAACATTACAGTTACAGAGAAGTTATAGAAAAGTAAAATAAATATCTGTAATTTCAACATTTATAAAGAGCAGATGGGTAGATCAGATAGGGCGTACAGGAGCATAACAATTAAGGGGACTCAATTAATGCCGTCTACTAAACTGAGTTAGGCACGTGGAAAGCCAAAATGCCATGGATAACTTCAAAGTCAATCAACATTCCATTAATTGCTGTTATTGACAAGTGTTTGAATTGATTTTGAAATGCCATAGAATTCGGAATTGGAATTGTGCAGTTATTCAGTTATTTAGTTAGCTAATTACCAGATTAATTAATGCCTACATACCGCAGGCGCGGGTAAATTTTCAGCAAGCTTGGACAAAACCGCAATTGCGTATACGTCACGTTGACTGATTAAATTGTACATTGCAAGGCGAAATTTGCACTTGAACTTGATTGAAAAACCTCCCCCAAGTGACTCCAGACTCCAGACTCAAGGCACAAGTCTCAAACTCAATCACAGTCTTGTGGCAGGAGAGCAAGATGCATGTGGAAGCTGTCGCTGCACTTTGGCCCTTTTGCAGTCGCAGTAGCAGTCACAGTCAAAGTCACAGTCGCTTCGCCTTGTTGGCTTCAGTTAACAAATGGCTTAACAATGACAAGCTGGACTGTGTGCTGTGGACTTGGGTTTGGGCCGGGTCTGGTCATGTGTCAGGCCATTGTTGACTTTTGGCACATCAATTTCTCACAGACGGAAAGCAATACAAACAGACTAAAGCGAAAGGATCTCTGAAACAGCTCCAGCTGTGGGAACGGAAGTCCAAACAGAATCAGCATATTCAGGCATTTCCTGTCTTTTCCTACAGATTTTGACAGCATAATTAAAATGTTTCCATCTCTGTCCTTGTCATTTTTTATCTACTTCATCCGTTATGCTTTATCCTTTATCCATAATCTTTCATACTTTCCCTATCTCTGTCGCTATCTCTGTTGCTGTCGCTGTCACTGTCGCTGTCTGTTGCTCATCTGAATCTCTCAATGCTTGGGTGTGCGTGCGTCTGCACTTTCGGTCAAATAGGATATATGTATGAGTATTTGACAAAATCCAAGGATTTATTGCCGCCCTGGTACTAACAACATTATTAATTGGGCGTGGCCCAGCACGCCCATTCAGTGCCTCTGGCATAACCAATGAGCTTCACAAAGACCGCACGTGATCTGACTAACAAATTCAAAAGTCTATCCCTCTCCATATTTCCATCTCTTTTGCATCTTTAGCTACGCTCTCAGTCGAGCATTTGCCAAATTGTTATTAGAAATTATTAGTTATTAGCTATTTTGCATATAGAAATCGTAACTTGCCAAGGACACGAGCTTCTTCTGTTGGCTCAAGGTGTCAGCACATCGACAGCATGAGAAACTGATGATATGTTGAAATTGAAACGAAGATAAACAACTCTCTATACAATACGATACGGCTTTGACTTTGTGAAATGTCATCAATACATTATTTTCGTTGTTTCCCTGACAACTCTAAGAAATTCATGCTTAACTCTTATGTAGTTATCGATATCATGATCATCAATCAGTAAGTGCCACGTTTGAAGCAAATCATTTGACATTTTTACTCAATAGATATTGATTGTTTCAAAAAACAGTTTCCTTGTGAAACCAGTGTCTTATTTACCCTGTCTATCATTTAAGTAATTATCGATAAGTATCCGCTCTATTGATAACTGCAGCATTTCAAACACAACATATTAAATTAGTACTCGAAAAGCTATAAATGTGAACAGAAATGAGTTTACTACTTATGTGCAAACTTATGATTTGATGTATTCTTTAAATAATTATCGATAACATGGTCCTCAATCTGTAATTGCAACATGTCAACATCTGTGTCCCAAAACATCATAAAACATTTTATTCAATAAATCTTGAAAGTTTTGTATAAAAGTTTCCTTGTCAAATCAGAGCCGAATTCATATCGTTTATCGTTTTCAATAATTATCGATAACAGATAAAAGATTATACTCGATAAATCTTGAAAGTTTCGCAAAACAGTTCCCTCGATACTCCGGAGTTCCACTCATAGTATCTATAATCTAAATAATTATCGATAAGTACCCGATTTTATGATTAGATAACGTTAAAGAACTGAACCATGGTAATCACATAAAATAAGTTTTTTTCGATAAATCGATAAAGTGACAAGAAGCTTTTCACTTTGTAACTAAATTCCGTAAGTAACTAAATTCAAAGTAATTATCGATAAAATATGTTTACTCGATAAATCTTGAAAGTGACAAGAAACTGTTTCCTCACTAAACTAGAGTCGAATTCATACTGTGAATCATCTAAGTAATTATCGATAAATGCCAACGGTAACAGCAACATTTCAAATACAATATATTTATTTTTGTATTTGATGAATAATAAATACAAACTGCTTCAATAGCGACTCATAAATGTGGCCTATCGTTTAAGCAATCGGTAGCATAATTCTCAATCGTAGCATGCCACATTATAAACCCATACGGCAGCAGTCAAACAAATTACTTTGTCGTCTGTATTACGGGTAGAAATATACAATATTTTTAACTTCCCAAAAAAAAAAAAAAAAAAAACAAAAACAAAACGAATTAAAAAACCACAAATTTTACAAAATCATGAACAAAAACTATATGAAACGCTCCGGATGGCATTCCGTAATACAGGCGGATAAGAACATAAAACGCACACACAGTCATGGAGGTATACGTAAGAAGACAAACAATTGCTTGAAGAAGCCCTCGACCAACACAAAAGAACATATGCGTCGTTCATTGGGTGAGCTCTAACCAAGTATGTAGATTTGATGAATTAATTCAAAGTTAATTTCCTGCAGCGATCGATGATATTAAAATACATTATTGTCCAAACAAAAAGGAAATTTTGAGACGTGCCTTGGGTGGTAAGTAAGCAGTATTGATAGCTATAAAGTTAAAGAGTTACAAAGTTACAGAGTTAATCCAAAGTTAATTTCCCGTAGAGATCAATGATAATAAAAATGTGCATAGCAAACCAACGGAGAAGAAGCGTAGTAGCTCTGAGCCGCCTGCGGCATCTGTAGCGATGGAGGAGACCATCGAGGTGGAGTGCAATAGACGCAGCAACAATCCACAAATTAAAGAACTTGACAATATCTTTAGCAACATGAACATTTAACGTATGTACATATGTAACACTTAATCACAAAAAGATGAAACGAGTATATTCACTTTGGAGCCATCGGAAAAGGAATTCCAAGAAAGTGTATTTGATTCGCCTTCATTCAAACAGCATAATACTTTCAATTAGCATACAATCTCTCGTACTCTCCGAGTTGCACACTCTTCCACTCCAACTGCATCCATCTTCATCTGCATAAAGTGCAGAGCCAATAGAGTGTGTGTGCGTGGGTGTGTGTGTGTGTGTGTGTGTGTGTGTGTGTGTGTGTGTACAAGTGTCGATTACAAAGACGGGGACGGGGAAACCATGTAAGCAGTTGTACAGTTACTTCATTATATGTACATAGTATAACTGTATATACGTATCTCTTGCCTTTACAGTTACATTCTCTATACAATGTATTGTAAATGTTGTAAATGAAAATCTGATGCAGTTAACGACTTAAGGCCAAAGTAAAATCAAAGTGATACAACATGTGTTGCCCATGGTGACATTGCCACAACACACACACACACACACACACACACACACACACACACACACATACATATATATATATATATATATATATATATATATATAGGCAACAGTGTTGTGCATCTAATACCGCTTTAACTGGGTATGGTGGCAAAGAGGGAGGTGGAAGTCAAAAGCAAGGGAGATGATTAAGTGGCGTTCAGGACGAAGCGTGTGTGTCAACTAATTGGCACGTAATTAACTACAAAGTGAAAAACGTCGTCGCTTCTAAATTGTTAAACGGTATTTCTAACATCAATGTATGCATGTGTATGCCAAGGTGTGCTTGTGTGTGTGTGTTTGTGTGCGTGTATATGCTAAAATTATTGCCTTAGTCTGACACATACTTATTTACGCGGTTTATCAAACCGTCTTGAAACAAGTCGCGTTACAATCTCACAAATCCTCTCTTTGTGTTGCTTTCTATGCATGTGTCTCTGTGTATGTGTATGTGCATGTGTATCTGTATAGATGTCTGTGTATGTTGGCTTGGCTTATCTATTTGGTCGCACATTTCAAAGCAACACTGTAGCTTTCCTAGACAAATTCTCAGCTGACAACTGTTGAGTTCCCACAACTTTTATCATCTGTAATTTTTTTTTTTAAGTATTTTTTAAAATGAGATTTAGGTATTGTACAGTTACTTTACAAAAGTATAACAGTTTGCTTTCTACAGAAATTTCATAAAAAGATAAGCGGAAGTGGGACAACAAGAGTAAACAGGATGATAGATTGTTTTTGGAATATGAAAAGTTGTTTAGCTTTCGCTTTTATTTATCGTACAGCAGAAGTGTTATAAGTGTATAACACTTTAGGTTTGATCTTTCAGAGTATTGTACTCGATTAGTGTACTATATGTATATTATACAATTAATTTGGAATAATTTAAAACTGTTATACACCAACTGTGCTATACTCAATATCTGTTATACACTTTTATACTGTATAAATGTTATATACTCAGTCTGATGTAATTTAAAACAGTCTAAAAATTTAACACACCAAAATGTTATACTATATAACTGTTCTACAATTGTTATAATGTATAGATCTACAGTTATTCTCTGCAACTGCTATACTATGCAATTGTTATACATCGTAAGTGATATACTGTTCAACTGTTATACAAGTTACACATTATAACTGTTATACAATTAAAGTATTATATTGTTATACAATTTATCTATTATACACTAAATGTGTGGTACTATACAAATAAGTGTTATATTCAGCAACAACATACTGTCAATTTTAATTGATTAATATAACACAATTCATATAACAGTCTAATTGCATAAATAATTGATATAGTTGGAGTTATTAACAACGGGATTTTAAACTTGTTTCAATTAGGTAATTAACAGGTGTTAAGCGGTTTCACTTTGGAGGATATTATCAAACAGACATAAGTTATGAATACAATTATCATACACAATTATCATATGTATGTTCAAGTCTAAGAAATGCCTCTAATTAAATTGTGGCAACATTTATGACAGCAAAGTCACCGCATAACGAAAGATTGGGTTGAGGTTTGGGCAACGCTATAATAATATACTGTAAATATGTATAGAAATATATATATGTATATGTATGTACATGTATGTGCACATGTATGTGCTCACATGTAGAGTCGAATACTTGGAGGCCCTTTGAGCAGATGGCCCAATTAGCTAATGGATATTAACATAGGCAAAAGGACACGCATTCAAAATAATTTATAAACATACACAGTTACATTTGTATTTATATACATATATGTATGCGTGTGATAAGGAAACATGATTTTACTCACCTGTCGCCATGAGATTCCCTATCCCGGTCGCGCTCCTGATCATTGACCCCATCGTTGCCCTGGCGAGCGGTGCCAATGGCGGCGGTGCTGCTGCTGTTGCTGCTGCTTGGTGCCTCCTGCTCCTCGGTCACTGGTGGTGCAGGGGATTCCGGGGGTGTTGATTGGCTCTGGCTGCCGCTTGTGGTATCCTGATGCTCGGACATTTTTCTGGTTTTTTTTTTTTTTTTATTATATTTTATTATTACTTTAGTTTATTGAATTTTTGTATTTTTCAATTGGCGTCGAGTTATTTGTGGCCCTTTGCCGCAGGCTGCATAAACCAAACTTTGCATTAGCTGCCAAAGCATTGCCAATGTGTGTGAAAGTGTGTGTGAGTGTGTGTACAAAGTGTTGTAATTGCTATTTAATGAAGCCTTTTTAATTCCCCAGGCAGCAATGCTTTGCTTCAACATTAAACAACAACAAAAACTGGCAAAAAAAAAAAAAAAAAATTATTAAAATAAGAAAAGTGCGAAGCATGAAAACAAAACATAATGGAAACTAATTGGCCAGACCTTGGCAATCTACTTATTGTTGCTGTTCTCCTCCTTCCTCCTTCCTCCTTCATCTACAGACCTCATCAAGTGGTTGTGGTTAGCTTATTAAGCTGCCATTTATAAACTTGCCCCAAATGATAAACTACATAAAGCGGCATTTTAATTTCAGTTCAAATTCTAAGAATTCTTATTGAGGCTTCCACTCGCACAACTTGCTTCAAAAGCTAATGTCATTAGCTGAAATCGTGGTATAATTTAACAGAACTGCTAAATTAATTAACATTAGTTTTTCAACTAAACTTGTACAGCTTTAACGCAATTATAGTCAGCAAAGCGCATTATGTCTAGAATTAAACTAAGAGAACTGCATTTGCAATTAATTCAAACTCAAAGCTTTAAGCTACAATTCTAGCATTCATATAGGTTTCATATACTCTTGAAAGCATTTGCTGTTTTCAAAGCTCTTGACTCTTTGAATTGCAATTACTGCAGAACTATACAACACTGGCTGTTTAGTTTGTGGCAATACTAAGCTGAAAGAAGCTGTAAAAGTTAATGACAACAGCTGAAATTGTCTTTTCTAACTAAACTTTTGGTTCATCTCAAAATTGGAAATGTTTATAATGCGATTATAGTGTTAAAAACTACCTTAGGCTATTAACCAACACTGGTTGCGAATTGCATTATAGTATTACCACAATTATCCTGTCAGTTATGCAGTTAAAGTGTTCTTGTCGAAGTTAGAACTCGAACTCAGTGCACAAGACGTCGAAGTAAAGCCAAAATGTTGTGGTCTATACACAAAATTGCAGTCTCAAGTTAACAAATGCCAAAGTACGCGTTTAAATGGCAATGAATGTGCAACTTAAGTGGAAGATGAAACAACAAATGATAGCAAATTAACAATGCACTTAATGCGTCAATAACAGCAACAACGTCGCTTTTATACCCTGTGTAGCCATCAAATGAATGTAAATCACATAATAAAGCTATTTGCTGACAAAATACTGAATGTACTTGGGCAACAATTGAGACAAGTTACAGCATCAAATGGGGATCTAAGTAATTGATGACTGATTACAATCACTTTCTTATAGCTAGAACTTTTATTTATGCTTTGATGTATTTGAATATTCTGATTGTTTCAGCTAAATAAATAAACTGTTGATTGAGCAGCTTAGATGGAAGTCTTCTTTATGTTCAGATTGTTTCCCAAGATATTTGAAATACTCGCAAAAATAAGAAGTTTTTAATTGAGCTTGCACTTCTGCGACTATTTGGAAATATTATACAATCAATTGTTGTACTAAATATAATCTAAGTATTTGATAGATAAAGCTCTAATGCCTGGTACACTTTGACATAGATATGTTTACTTGATATCCTAATTGTTTCAGAAGAAACGCAGAATAAATAAATGATGTTGTTGATATTTCTTCGACAGTGAAAAATTGAGTTAAGTTACAGCTACAAATGTTTCATAGAAATAATGGAAATTGTTACAGAAGTAAACTAAGAAAGATGAAATTAGGTAACTAAACATATTGATAGAAGTTCTTGTGCTTCTCTCACAACAACAAATAGAGTTAATAGTTAACAGGGTATCTGCTAGTCAAGCCTATTCGAAAAGTATCAACACACTTAAGAGTCCCCAACAAGTGGTCGATGAATGTCTGCGAGTAGAGCATTTGTATGCGTTCGTCAAAAGCGAGTAATTAAAAAATAATACAATTTTAATGAACTGCGGCCAACAGAATGAATAACTGAATAACTGAATAAATGAATAACTGAATAACTGAATAACTGGACAAAGTAAATAATTGAACAACTGACGGAGCAAACGAATGACAAATAGAGCAAAGTGCATGACGAAGCGATTTGGTGGCCAAAAGCATAATGCTGGCCAATCACTCAGTGGAAAAATGTCAAATGGCAGCGTGAATAAAGTGTGAATAAAGTGTGAATGGCTAATGAATGAATAAGTGTGACAACTGCAGACAGCGATTAGATTAGACATTTCGCGCTCATAAATTAAGCGTACGCATTCCAATCGCACTGCAATTGAGGACAAAACCAAAAAAAAAAAAGAACAGATAAGTGATAGAAGAGAGCAGATAAAAGAGCGAAGAGCGAAGAGAGCAGAAAAACCGCACCAAATGGGTCACAATTGGGCGCTGATAAGTAGGCAACGCTTTTTTATTATTATTATTTATTTACTTCTTATTATTTTTCGACATGCCAAAATGCGAGGCAATCATTCAAATAACAGTAGCTGGCAAAAGTCTGACCACGCTCGCGCAGGTAAAACACTGACACTGACAGCTCAAAGAGATAACAGACACGAGAGTCGCAAAAACGCCTAACAAAAAATATACGAAAAAATATTAATGGAATATTGAAGTTTGGCAAGCCGAAGATTTGATACGCTTGTTTTTTTTTTTTTTTGAAAAGTTCATTGAAAAAAATCCATACTGTTATTTAAATTTAATTAATCAATCAAATCAACTATTTTTATTACATTTTGTAATTCATTTATATACGTTTGATGTTGAAATATGAAAAACTTTTTCATACGTTAATGCAATGACAACTATGACAACTATATGCTAGTTCGATTTTTAACAATGTCAAATATTCAATCGGTAAGTTGGGTTCAAGCATCTCAAGAAACCAGATAGTTTGTGCTAATCTAATTGCCATTGAACTAACTCAAGGAACAACAACGTTTATCATGACAAATGTAGATCGTTTAGAATATAGCTATAGTAATCTGAGCTGAATAGCTACAAAATATTGTAAACCAACAACAAAGTGTGAGAGACTGAGAGACTGAGAGACTGAGAGACAGAGAGACAGACAGACATGACTATAACGACTCAGTTGATGCTACTGTTCAGGAATCTATATGCTACGTATAATCTGTCGAGCCTGCACCTTGTGCAAGTGTATAAAAGGAAGCGTGAGTTGAAAATGCGACTCGAAAGTGGCCAAAAAAAGACACAAGTGTCTTTCAGCTCTCGGCTCTCGGCTCTCGGCTTTTGGCTTTCAGGTTTCAGGTTGCTTGTTGTGGGTTTTGGCTTTCGGCTTGGTTGCAGTTGCAGCTGAATGGAGCTGGGGAATGGGGATGTAGATGTAGACGTAGATGTAGACGTAGATGTAGATGTAGATGTAGATGTAGACGTAGATGTAGATGTAGATGTAGATGTAGATGTAGATGTAGATGTAGATGTAGATGTAGATGTAGATGTAGATGTAGATGTAGATGTAGATGTAGATGTAGATGTAGATGTAGATGTAGATGTAGATGTAGATGTAGATGTAGATGTAGATGTAGATGTAGATGTAGATGTAGATGTAGATGTAGATGTAGTGAGCGGGCGGGCGAGTTTGTTGCGGTTAGAATGCGCATATCATAAACGAGGAATTTTCACAGCATTTGCATATGAATGATTCACGCGGCCATGCATAACAAAAGGCACAAGGCGTCGCCAGAGCGCGCAATTGTGAACATAAATAAGGCAACAACAACAGCAGCCCAGCAGCTGTTGCGATGTGGTGCGCTGGTGCTGTGGTGCTGTGGTGCTGAAGGTGAAAGTGAATGTGCAAGTGGAAGTGGAAGTGGAAGTGGAAGTGGAGGCGTGGCCAGTTTGGCAGTCAGACGACCGCGCGATGTCTCCCCGTTTGCCAGCATAAATCCGCAGCGCTCAGCGCGTCATAAACCTTGATTGTCCTTCACACACACACACACACACACACACACACTCACACACACTCACACAGGTTGCACCCACACATGCTCATCAAATATGAAAAGGCACGAAAATTAAACCAAAAAAATGAAAGAAAGAACGGCATAAGGAGCTAAATGAAAAATATATGTATATATGTGTATATATGTACATATATGTATATATATATGGAACCAACGAAAGTCGATGAAGTAGATGAGCAAGAAAAAGCAGCAATCGGAGCAATGGGAAAAGCGGGAGATCTGCAAACGTTTGCATAAAATGAAATCGCTGCAAAAACGCAAAGGTAAGCCGAACGAAAGCAAATGCAAAGCGTGCTCGACTGGCAGGCTACCCTGTAAGCACGCTTGAAATGTCGTTGAAGCTGCAGGATTTAAGAATTACATCAACTACTTCTAGCTTTCCTCACATTAGGCCATGTCTAGTATGTCAAGTAAGTCGCATAATGTTTGTATCTCTAATTTCAAAATATATAAGAAAATGTGGTCACCCTTATAATTATGTATAGTAGAAGCTTTAATGCTGGTAGCGCATATGTTCCAGCTAATACTGAGAATATATAGCATAGCTCTAGCTCGATGTATTCGCATGGTAACTCTAATAATCTAGCAAATACGGTAACTCCAGTTTTCTAGTTCTCAAACATTTATACTCAATGAATTTGTCTAGCTCTTACCCTGAAGAGCGTATTTATACTCATATGTTCAAGTAACAGAATAGCAAACATGTCAATTCTAGCTGCCTGCGGTTGTTTGGTAACTCTAATGTTCAAGCTCTAGGTGCTTTTATAAATGCCTTAATAATTCCAGCAAATATGGTAACTCTAGATCTCACAAATCGATCAACATTTAGAAAATGTCTGCTCTAATCGTGTGGTAAATTTAATATTTTTGTAAAATTTGGTTATATCTATCTCGTATGGTCACTCTAATATTTATACACTTTGGTATGGTATGGTAGCTCTTATTACATTAACATATTAGTGCAAGTTTGACTAATGGCTGACATATCACCTGGAAATATGGTAACTCTACAATTTACACAATCTTCCTAACTCTTGCTCGACAAATAATATTATTCTTATTATTCGTATTGATATTAAATCTGGTAACTCTAGCGCTTTGTGATCATCTGGTCACTCTAATACACTTCATTTCACTGGAATGACTCAGAATCAAGGCTAGTTTGCAACGCTTGTCCGACTTGATTCTACCCTTGTCTGTGAGGAATTATTCCCAATAATTACAGGGTATTGAAATGGCCTTATAATAGGAGGTACTTCGATACCTGACCCGCACCATGATGGAGAACAATAACGGAACGAACCTCACTACCAATGCCCATCAACCCAACACACACACACACACACACACACACACACACACAGAGAGAGGCACACCACACACAGCTCACTTCATACGCTCTGTCAGTCACTTCTGTGATTGTTGTTATTATTATTATGATTGTTGTTGTTGTTGTTGTTGTTGTTGTTATCGTTCGCCTTACCCAAGAGAAACTTGAAACTCGTTAAACTCTTATCGCACTGCTGCTATACTATATTTATAAGGTTTTTCAATAACACTGAAAACACTCGAAAAAAAAGAATCTGAAGATTTGCAACACGACAAAAAAAAAACGAAGGAGTATTGGGTACCAAACCTTTTGAATTGACTTTCACTATTGTTGGTTATGTTGTTGTTGTGTTCAAATTGATATCTGATAACGGCCAGAGCCACAGACAGAGAGAGAGAGAGAGAGAGCGAGAGTGAGTGAGTGAGAAAGCGTTCGTTTATCAGATATTTTCTGTGTGTTCTTAGTTCGAAATTTGAAATACTGTTGTTCGTTGATTGAACACTCTGCTCGTTACTTGACTCCTCAAATTGCGAGTTGAATTTCAAATTCAAATTGAATTAGATATTCTTGTTTTTATTTAATTTTTTTTTTTGGTTTTAATTTGCTTGATTATTTGATGACTATTTGGCGGTCTGTTGCTTATTGTTGGTCTTGTTGGTCACTTTTGGCTTTAGCTTCAGCTCGCTTCGGCTTGGCAAACGCAACCGACAAAGGCTTGACAGGAACTGAAGTCGTTTGCTAACAGGACACGTTATTTTAAATGGTTCTCGGGCACAGGAATAGCAACAGCAGTGACGTCGACGACAACGGCGGCAGCGACAGCGACAGCGACGGCAACAGCGACAGCGACATCAGCAGCGACGTCAACAGCGACAACAGCAACCGAAACAGAGTCTCGACTGTTGCTTCTTTTGCTTCCTTTTCTGTTCGCCAGCTGTTGATTGCGCTGCCTCTGCTAACAGTAAGCAGTTAACAGCGTCGCCTGCTTTTAACATCTCCGAAAACTGTTAACAACTGTTAGCTACGCAAGCTTTTACTATCTGTGCTTTTTATTGCATTTCGGAGTGAGCTTTCGCAATCCTCTTTGCTTCACCCCTTTTAACTCACAGAGCAATTGCTCTATCAGCGCTAAATCTCTGCAGTTCGAGTGTGCTTGACTAACATTTACCCTGTAGGTGCACACTAATTGGCATAACTTTCGTGTTTATAAAGCGATTTCTATATAATTTGCAGCAAAACATACTATGCTATACCTTGCTTTGAGATACTTCAATACCAATAAACATATCTAAACTAATGTTAATATAGATGCGTCTTTCAAAAAGACTTTCTGAAGTCTTCAAAATAGTTATTTATTTAACTTATGTCTATCTTTATAAATGCCTCTCCCATCCACTGTTCATTTTGTATATTCAATGAATATATTGATCCCCTATAATTATTACACATGAATATCAGATGAGAGATGCTCATCACTCTACGAAGTTAGAGGGAGTTTAGGATGCTAATAACAGAAACATTTTTGATTTGGATGATAAACTAAAGACTCTTATTTCCCTTTTTTTAACTAGTTGTTTCTATTTTATTTAAATAGTTACAGATTAGTGCCCTGCTACGTTTAAGGCGGCTTAATCTAATCGGAAACGGGATGAAATTAACATCACTATGAAAATTACCTATTTAAGCTATCTATCAGATTAATTAATGTCTCATAAATGGAAACAGCGCGAGAAGAATCCTATCAAGCTCATATTTCATTTTTCGTTTTATTTTATTTTAAAAATGTTTAAATTTTGAATGACAATATATTAAGAATTGTTTAGTTATCTCGTTATCTAATGACATTGTATAATCTTTTCTTCTTAAACCAAGTCTAAAATATTTTAACGATTTTCTTCTTCATGCAAATCGCAAGTATTTCCATGAAACTATTTTGCGTATACTATTTTTTTCATTCCATTCCATTTGATTATAATTCTTTTAATGTTTTGTTTTATTGTTTAAAGTCTTTTTATTCGGTCGCAACTCTCTCCCATTACGTTTCTCTTGTTCATTTACTCGCTTGGATTTCCATTGTTGTCCTTTTATTAAGTGCGCTAATTTACGAGTACTTCGGTTAAAACTCACCCGAAAAATCAGTTAGTCCTCATTAAAATAAGCAGCAATCATCAGGACAACAAAGAGATGAAGTGGAGGCTCCAAAGAGCTGCTTGACTTGCGTTCCAGGTCATAAACTAACCATTGCTTCAGCAATCGCTTCCTGCTACCGGATCCTGTCGTAACCGTCGCGTGTATCCGCCAGGAAAGACTCCTCAAGTGACTCCTCCTCAAAGCCATTTAAAGTTCAGCTTGAACTCCAGACCCAGATGGAGTTGGACTGTATATGTATCTGTTCAAATGGTTGCAAAATTGTAGAGAATTTAGATGCTAGACTCATCATCAATTGTTGGCTCTATTTAAAAATCGAATTCAAACTCAAATACTGTGTATGGAAACCTCACAAGATATTGACAAATTTCTGGGGTTTCCTTTCAATTACGTATTGGAAATGCGCACTGATTGTGAGTGGCCCAAAAAGGTAATTAAAAGATGCGACAGCAGACAATGCCAGGCAGATCAAAAGCAAAGCAAACCAAAAATAAAAGAGCAAACTAAAGAAAAAAAATAATACAAATATTAACCAGTGCAGGACACACGCTGCGTATGCGTAATATTGCAGTGTATTGCCATCGAGTGAAGCATAAATTTTGTCAGCTTTTGCTGTCAATAAATCCATTCAACACAACAGGCGATGAAAATGAACTCACAGTCAATACAAAAGACAAAAGGTCTGCTCCTCTCCAGTCACTCGTCCTGCTCCTTCTACCGATTCTAATTTTGTTTTTGCTTCTCATTCTGATTCAGACTTTTAGCACAACAACCAAACCCCCTCCACCCCTCGCTTGCAATTGAATTGCATATCCTGCTGATGCATCCAGCTGCTTTTGCATTGTCCGTCACTTATGTGTTCTCTCTGTCATTTGATCAAGATTTTATTGCCTCTAGTCCCACTCAACTCCTCTAGTTCTCATCACAACTCGGAACTTTACTAATCGAGTTTTTGGTCCAAGCAATGGACGCATATGGCCTCTTTTAGATTACCAGCAGCAGATATTGATGAGTAGTGTAAGTAATACAGCTTCTGTGCATGCTTGTGCTTGTCTATTACATGACTGAACACGAATCGAATCACGTAACGTAGTCCGACTCAAAATACAGCTCAAAATATGACTTTAAGCACGGCTCAATGCAAAATAGAAATTAAAAGAGCAAATTAAACGTTACAGCAATGTACAAGTACTTTCGAGTGTGCTCGACTAGCGAATACCCGGTACCTTAACATTAAACTTTCATATAAAAAGGTGTGACAGCCTTTCCTACCGAAACTATTCTCACGCTCCTCAGTGCTATTGTCACTATGCCATCTCTAGATTCTCCTCCATTAATAAATACGTTATAAAGATCTCTACGTATTTGTTGCAGTGCATAGATTACCAAACCTTTCAAACCAAACATTTTCAACCTTACATATCGACGTAAACGACAATTAGCCTTACGTATTACTTAGTTACGTTACGTTTCCTTTGAAATACGCAACGTATATGACGTGCCGTGTAAGCTTAATTGGAATAAAGACAAAAATATAACATATATTAACGTAAATCAACATTACGTAGTAGTTACGTTACATTTAATTCTACGTCCAACTAACGCATTTTATTAAGTTCCAATAACGTTGAAGATTGTCTAGGTTTTAGGTTAATTTGATGTTCAAATAACTTTGACGCTTGTCTAAGATTTCTTTATTTAATTATTTCATAATGGTTTCCAATATTTTAACCTCAACGTCGATAAACGTTACGTAGCGCTTACGTAAAATTGAATTCTAGATAGACCATTACAATCACACGTAAAGCTCTTTACGTAATCCTATAATATGAATGAAAAGCTAAAGGCAAAACGTCTACGTCACTCACAATTACGTATGCAAATCACGTAATACACTCGCTACGTTGTGTTATATACTCTCATGTCACTCACATGTCACTGTCCCAGGTTGCATGCACCATGGCGTTGTAACTTCAATGAGTTGATAATCAAGAGAAGTTACAGAAACGAAAATGGCGAAGAAGAAGGAGGTTGCACGAGGTGCATGCAACATGCATATGAAATTTACAGGTTGGGTTGACTTTTAATTGTTTGTCAGCTGCCACAAAGCACAGAGCGCAGAGCTCGTGCAACACAATGGCCATGACAATAGCTTAGACAATGCCTCATGATTTCTATTTTCAGTTGTGTTGCATTCAACAACTAACAACCAACAACAACAACAACAAGGAGCAACTGCAACTGCAACAGCAGCAACAAGCGGGGAGATTGGCAGTGACGTAAGATTATTTTTTTGGGGTATTTTGATGGCATTTCTAATGCAGATGGACAATGGAATGGACAGCTAATAAGCTAGAGAGAGAGACGGGAGAGGGAGAGAGAGAGAGAGAGGGGGGGGAGAAAGAAAGAGAGAGCAAAAGGGAGAAAGGGAGCAAGTCAGGGAATCAAATTGTATGTTTTAAGTATCGAGAAGTTGTGCGTGTTTTTCTTTGTTGTTCAGGGACATAACTGTTGCCACTGCTACTCGACTGCTTATACCCTGTAGAATCGCGCAAAATAGATGTACTAAAGTTTTCAACAAACTAAAGAAAACGACAAAGTTCAAGATTGAAATTTATTATCATACTTTTCACATTTTAAAAGTCAGTGCATTGTCTATATTTAATCGATAATTATCGATAGTTTAAAAAATGCTCGATAACTACAGTTTTTTAAGTTTCTTTTATAACTCTTTACACAGCTAATGCAATGTTTCTATATATAAACGATAACGATAATTATGAAATTATCGATCATTTAATAATTATCGATTTATGCCAACAGGTTAAAGATTTTGTTATAGCTGCGCTGATGAAATTAAATTATTAAAAACTCAATTGAAGGCCAATATATCGATAAATATCAATAATCACATAACAATCGATTAATCAACAAAAACACAAACCCTGCTTATATCGATAGTAATATAGAGACAGCAACATGGTCTTGTCGCCTTGTTGCCGGTTTCTAAGCTAATTATAGGGTATATGCCGTCGTTATTGCTTGCCTTAAAGCTGCTCAACGGCTCACAGCAAATTGAATTGCAACAGAATGCACAACAAGCGAGAGCTCTTTATGGCTACTTCAGATTGGAAAATTAATGTCAAATGAAAGACCAAATTGTATTGAAGCGGAAAGAAAAGCCGATCACAGCCAAAGCCAAACAATGGTCGTCGCTTTGCGATGGAACGCCATAGACTACACAAATTGTTATCGAAACTAATGTTATCGAAATAAATGAGCATCTAAGTTGCTTTCCAATTTTAATATAAAATGTCAACCACAATATTGGCATTACGTGAACAGTTGACATTAATGGTGTATGGCGTAATGACGGCTTACGTCACGTAAAGCGTCTTACGGACAATTCACGAATGACTGCGAAAAAGGCAATCAATGTGCAAATAGCGTAAACACAAATAAAGAGGAGCGAGACGAAGTAATGGCGCGGGAGAGAGAGGGAGCGCAGCGAGGTGGGAGATGAGAGATAGAGATGAAAAGAGAGTGACGGAGAGAGGGGGACAAGGGGAGGGAAATATGCGTACATACATATGTATATGTAAATAGTTGTCAATAGCAAATGCAGCCCCGAGAACAACAGCAACAAGTAAGACAGCTACAATCGAGTATGCTCGACTGTGAGATACTCAGACACAGAAGAGAAAATAAAACAAAAATATTCGATCAAAAGCTGACTGCTACGTTACTTCATTTACAAATGCATGTATCGCAGCCGTTCGCTATCTAAATGAGAGTTTCAAAGGGGTTTTCTTTAAACACCTGTTATGTTCTTACTTTTATTTTAATAAAAGTACCGATTATCAAAATACTTTTAATATAGAAGCCTGTACAGGGTATTATACTGTCGAATGCGGTCGACTGTAGCCTTTTCGACTGGTTTGAATAGTGCAAGTAGTAATATCCAGAATTAAGAGTTACATGGGTTACATGCATAGCCACTAAGTTATCATACTCTATTTATGAAATGGATAACGGGCATAACAAAAACAAGAGCTGCTTAAATCTCGGTGGTCCAATCACGCAGAGCAACGTTGCGTATGCTTAATAATTTGCAGTTGGGGCCTAGAGTTCAAGATGTTGTTGTTGTTGTTCCTGTTGTTGTGATTATTGTTGTGATTATTGTTGTGGTAGCTGTTGTTGTTGTTGTTGTTGTGGTTTTATTGTTGTGCTTGCCGGCATTATTATTACTGCTGTTATACTCATCAATCAGGGTTCGAGCAGCGCTTGAATAGTTGTTTTGCAAAACGCGAACAAAAATAGTGCCCGGACGAGACAGGGAGAGCGCAAGCGAAGGAAACTCAAGAGACGTGCAGAGAGAAGAAAGAGAGAGAGCGATAGGGGAGACTGAAGCCAAAAGCCAGATAGTACTATATAGATATTACATGCGCTGCGTTGCGGTTGTCTGGCAACCGCAGGCGAACTATGATATTTGCGCTTTTGCTTCAACATTACACGCAATCTCTGCTTGCTGCCGCTTTTCTGCCTCCCTCCCTTTCCACCCCTGTCTCTTCTGGCTCCTCTGCCTCTCCTGCTGCTTGCCACAACAAAATGCCCCATTCAGCTCATTTGCTGTTTATTATAAAACGCTACAAAATAGATAACTCGAAGACGGCAAAAACAGTGAGTGGACGATGCGCTTTTGCCAAAGGCAAGCGACACACCTACACACACTCACACACTCACACACACACGCACACACACACACACACATAGTATTCGAATCACTATTTATTTAATTTTCCTGGGAATTCTATTTCGATTTTGGATTAAAACATAAAACAACAAGCGCATAAAGGGTTGAACTTGAGGCAAACCGAAGCGCAAATACTCTACAAATAGCACCGTATTATGCTAACAAATTGCGAGCTGTTTCTAAATTCCTGTTTTAAAACAACAACAATTTAAAGTCTAGAGTGAAGTCTAATTTTAAATATTTTTAGTTATATCAGAATTTATATTTGTTGCAAAATAACGTACATCTAATAAAAGTTCGATTTCATTTATAATGATTTAATTAATTAACCTTTTTATGGCCTCATTGACAGGAATTTGAATTATATTATTTATTGTTGTTTCTATATGAGACTACAACAATAATCGGATAAAACGTTCGCCAACTGAGTAATCAATGCAATGAGAGATTTGGATGTGAAACTGTTAATCAGAACAGGCATACAGTGTTGCAATATTAAACATATAATGGGTTTGTTTTCTGTGCTATGGGAAAGTATTAAGATAAATTCTTAAATAAAAGTACATAATATCTATATGATCTAATATCTAATATAATAATAAATTAATTAATCTTACAGACTTGTCTATTTATAACAGCTCTTTAGCTAATTCTCTATATTCAAAATGTAACAGAAAACATGACAAAACTCATAAGAAAAAGAAACAAGCATACACTTTCTTGTCTACCTTGCAGATCCTTGTATTCAATTTCGATCGCTTGATCGATAAGATATAGTAATCAGAAGCTAAACAAACTAAGTCTGTATATATATACAGCATTATCAAATGCTTTATCTGCAAGATTGATTGCGACATCTCAAGAAACAGACAAGTTGTTCATACTAAAGATTGATACTCAGCCGATGGTTCCTATGCCAGCTAAATGATATAGTGATCCGATCAGGTTCATCAACATAGCTTCAAAATAGAGACATTAGTTACCACGCCTCCTTGAATGCGTTACGCATCGCCTGACAAAACTATAATATCCTCAGCAAGGGTATAAATAAGCACATTAAAAGAGTACCTGAGGTTATGAAGAGCGCAAGCAAATGCAACATAATATTTGGCTTAAGTCAAGGCTACAGCTAAGAAGTGAGAACTGCGAACTGAGAGCTGAGTATTGACATGCGATGATGACGATGATGGTGATGATGGCGACGTTAGAGACGTTGGCGACAGTCCTTTGATGAGAGAATGACAGCTGCATAGTTTATGCCTGACCAGTGGCATTCAAGGAGCGCAACATCATGACGTACGAAATGGCCGAGCGGACAACCTGCCAAAAGTGAATAGTGAATATGAAATATGGTATAAACAAAATACAGTGTAGGGTAAAGGGCTACGAACCGCGGAAAATGTTGCCATGTTCGGTTCAAAGAAGTAGCCTTTGAGCTGGCACGGTCGCTGGGCCCGCATGATGGCCACAATGAGAGTATATCGCGTGGCGGGCGCAAACTCCACCCAGTTGCTATCGTAAACGGCAATCGCAAAGTCAGCGCTTGCCTGTTTCATATTCTCGCCGCAATGCGAATAGATGAACAAGGCGATGAGCAAAGAGCTAACAAAGAAGATGAAATAAACACACTCCGGCGAAGGGAAGAGATCGGCCAACTGAAAGCCGAGAAAGCACAATTGCAATGCCGTGATAAAGAACTGCATAAAAACCAAAGGCCTCAAGCTCCGTCCCAATTGTGTAGCAATCAACAATCCCGTCTGATGCAGTCGCAGCACCTGCACCAATTCATACAGCTCCTGACGCGGCTTATCCCCCAACGGTTGCAAGTTCCGAATGCGATGCTGAGCAATTTTAAATATCGCACACACATTATACGTAAACGCAAACAACAGCGTATCCATGGCCAATGACATTGTTACAGCTCCATAGCTGGCCAGCAAGTTCCATACATAAGTTGGTACATAGTATAACAACACCTGATCGCTCCAAGGATAGACGCCCGAATGGGGCAGCTCCAGATGTGTGAGATTCGCACGCAGTTTGGTTGTCACCATGATCACAATGGGCTTAATCCCGGCAAAGAGACAGGCAGCAAAGAAGCAACGCATGTAGGTTAAACTCAGCGATTGATCGCTGCGATTCTCCATCTCCACAATGGCAGCAGCCTGTGGCCATGCGGCGATCTCTACATATAAGAAGTAACACTGATATTTATTATACAATATTTATTCTTACGGTCGCTTACCCTTCTCCAGAATGCCGCGTATGCGATAGATGAGCTCAACAAAATCCTTGCGATAATAGACAAAAACTCCATACTTCACCAAGGTAAGGATGATGGCCAGAAATGAGCCCATAGCATCCGACATGATGCTCACATTGGTAATATAAAACTTAATAGCAAAGAACAGGGGACCCAAAAATGCGCCCATTGTGCCAATTACAAGCAACGAGATCTGTGGACGATCACGTTGACTGTTGTCCTGCCACAAATCGAATCCCATCAGACGGAAGGCCAGCACTTGCACGCGCAGAAAGTAAGTCTCGTCCATGTCAATGGTTAATCCTTGTGGACAGCCGCTTTTATAGCCAATAATATGAGGGGGGCGTGGCTGCAATTGACCTTCATTCTGCTCGCTGGTTGCTTGCACTTGACATCCCCTTGCCATCCCACGACTCTGAACATGTCCTGCATTGTCGTGGCATTAATTTAATATGCGCCTTTTGTGCTGCTCAAGAGTGACGTACTCATGACTGCTTAAATGACATCGCTTGATGGATTTACTTTATAATTCTCTACATTTCTGTGGCGTGCCCACACTAATTGTTAACGTCGCATTCAATTTAAATGATTTAATGCGATTTGCCAAAGCTGTCGTTGACATTTGACATAGCGTGCAATTGCAAACTTAATTGCTGTGTAATTAGAGTGCTTTAAAATATGGCAAACAAGTGTTTTAATTTAAAGCGTTTGAAATGTTGACAAAATGTTACAATCGCGCCGCTTCGATAAGCGGTTATCGATAATTGATGGCAACACATGCTCAGTGCTGACCACTCGCCGATGTTACCCAATCAACGAAATTAGATTTTTGCTGACATCTCGGTGCAGCCACTGACACTTACTGGCAACACACGCACAGTTGTATAACCTATTCGCAGAACTTTTTATTGCCAATTGAAGCAGTTTTAGCTCGTCGCGAAACAAACTAAGAGTAAGTAAATACAGCAACAGGAATAATTAACGATTATTACTTAACATTTCGCCTGCAGCAAAATGGCTGGTGAAGGAGAAAAACTGACTGGTCTGGCAAAGCACTTCAACGGCACCACCATGGCGGGCCGTGCCAATGTAAGTTAAAGTTTTCATAGACATCCACGAGCGGCAAATGATTAACCCAAATGTTATGACATTAATTGCAGGTGGCAAAGGCTACCTATGCTGTTGTCGGTCTGCTGATCGCCTACCAAATCATGAAGCCGAAGAAGAAGTAAAGCAATTTCTCTGCTTTTTGATGCAACCATTTAGATGTGCGCGTTAATTCTGGGCAAATTGTTGCAGGATTGCGGCCCATGTATATTTATGTGTAGTGCAAGATCTTAAAGGAATAAATCACTTGAAAATGTTATAATACTAAAAGGAAACATGCTAAATTTCATTATGTAATAACGCTCGGTTCATGCGGATCCATGCAATGGAGTTGAGATGCAGGCACAGTGGGACAAACCTTGTGAACAGCAAGGGAAATGATTCAACTGTGGTTAATGTATAAGCAGCTTATCAGAAGGCGTGTTCTTCTCTTGTTATATCCCCATGCCTAACGCTGTCTATCCCTCTCACTTTAAAGCGCATCTCTCGCTCTAAATTGTCTGAACATAGATGAGATTAATCAAATTTTATGTTTGTTTTAAATATTTTATTTATTTAAAGTTTTTATTTCATTTCATCGAACTTGCTTTAAATGTTCAATTTTTAATGTTTTGTTTTTGGGTTTTCTTTTGTTTTTGTTTCTTTTTTTTTAGCCCAGTTATCGAAATTTCAGTATTACTAAAAATTAACTTGAATGAATTGAATGTAAAAATGGTTTACATATATGTACGTATGTATATATTATATGCCCATGTATGTACTTTTCATTTGTTGCTTGGTAGAGATAGAGACGAAAAACCATATATGCAATTAAAATATATAAATTAATCATTTATCAATTCTATGTTTATGCTATAGCTATAAAATATATCTTTTACATGTATTGTGTAATAGCAAGCGCTGGCCATTTTGCATCTGCATCTGCTTTTGGATTTTCACGTTTATCATTTCCTTTTTCATATTCTTTTCCTCTTTTTTTTGTTTTATTTTCTTTTGTTAATAACTAAACCGTTTGCCCTGCCAACACATCAACATATAAATATATCGTATCATGTCGGATGCGTTAAAATTTGATTTGAATTTAGGGTCTCTTTTTGTTTTTGTTTTTTTTTTTTTTAGCAGCAGCAGCCGAGCGAAGTGCGAAAAAATACATACATACATATGTTACTGCTATGTATGTATATATGTATATATAGGTATGTAGTTCTTTAATCGGTTTGCCTTTTTCATTTGTTATTTAATTATTGTGTTATTTGGTTTTTTTTTGTCTACTACGTTTTCTCATAATATGCTTTTTAATCAATATTAATTGTGAGGGTTTGTCATTAAAAATTGGAGTGTTATTCTCTTGGATTTTGCCTCTATAATGTGTGTATGTATTGTATGTATGTATATGCATATGCTATATCCTTTTTAAGTTACAGTTACTTAATCTTTTTGTTTTGTTTATTATTTTCTTTCATTTATTCATTATGCGTTTTCATCTAAGTTGCCTCATCGTTACCATTTGAGCACATACAACAAAAAAAAAAAAAAAATTTTAATTTTCCGATTTGTCAGCCTCGCAACCCGCTCGCCATCATATGTGTTGTGTAAGTAAGGGCCTAGCGAGTGGGACGGGGACTTTGAGTTAATACTAAGAGATAATTGCAGCAACAGTAAGCAAAATACTGAAATAACACTCATCTTTCCATAAAAATTACTTAAAAATACTGAAGTTGGCAACGGTCGATGGTCGATTGAAGCAATTTAACAAATGATTTAAACAAAATGCAATTTATACTGCCTCCTGCCAGAGCAATTGAGATTACTTAGCGCCTTAACGAGAATTGACAAGTGTCATTCCAGTATAACTATGCAGCAAATTGGCAACACTGCACCCCAGGAGAATGACACCTGTATGCATGCGTATAAGTATGAGAACACAAGATCTAAGTTGAGTTTGACGTGTGGGAGTGTAAGTGAGGAGTATGTTTGTATGTATGTGGGCGTAGAACTATACTGGGCGTGGCTGGACGTGTGATGGACTTTTAAGGAATTAAATATTTTATATAATTGTGTTTTTAACTTTTGACAACTCTTTCGCTCTTTGCGAAGAACGATTTCGATTGGGGTTATCGCTTATATGAAACTATCGGCGACATTATTCACATTCAGTTTGCAGGTGTTGTCAAATTAATCGATTCGATATCCTTCACAACAATTTGATTGCTTTCCACCGATGCTGTGGAAGATTTGGCGCAAGAATCTCGGATTTACCTCCTCAGCAAATTCAATGGAGTCAACAATTGAAGCTGCAGCTTCAGCGTTTCCCTAGTGAATTGATGAAATTCCTTTGGCGATCAATCAGCTTCAACAATGCACTTCTCTAGTGCGGTTTATAACCAGGGCCAGACTTCTTCAAAATCGATGAAAATGCCGTCTTCTTGTTTCAACGGGTTGATACCACATTTCAGATCTCTAGAATATGTTGAAACGGCAATTGGATGACTGCATAATCTCCACAGCAGACCCGATCCATGATCCATATCCGTACTCCTTTCTGTGGAAACTTCTTCAAAGCGTCGTTCCACATCGATTTCAGCCTTGGCAGCCAGCATGGATCACACTAAGCCTGCGCTGTGAACTCAATGGATTGAAAAATTGATCTCCAGAATGCACTTGCTCAGTTGCTTCAATGGGTCCAACATTCTCTTGCCGTAGTGGTCGCCAGAGGAGCGTCTGAGCAAGTGCATTCTGCAGGTCACCATTTCAATCAGTTGAGGTCGCAGCACAGCATTTGTGCGCTCTCAGGAATTGTTGGCTGCCAGGACTCAAATCCAGGCAGATCAGTGATTTGCTGTAGTTTCCACAGAATGTTACACAGCGGTGTCTAAGGACACAATCAACTCTGGCCATGTAAGGGATCCCCTGATGGAGTTCATGTTGTCCTCCAACTCACGCTTCAAACGATGATGTCCAAGGAAGCGATGTGTTGCCATTCTGTTGAAACAAGTCTCGTTGTGCTCTTTCTTGGCTTCTGAAGTGATTTGGCCCGATAATACCCAGTTGTTGTTAACTGCTTGATCACCACTGGAGTTACCTCAATTGGGTCGACAAGGCAATTGCTGATCCTGCAGCTTGCAATTGTGCCAGCAATTGAATCCGCCGAGGAAGCGAACCGAGTTCCTTGTGGCAAATCCTACATAGCTTCGATGGCCAGAGATCAAATTGTTGGGATGGATAATTGGACTGCTCCTGCAGACTGAGCTCAATCAGTAGGCGACGTCCATCTTTTCCCATTCAGAAGTTGTGTGTAATTATAATATAAATTATTGTTATATTAGAATTATTATAAATTGTTTATGCTTCTCTCCTTGCAGATAAAAAATAAATAAACAAAAAAAAAAAAAAAAAAAAAGAATTGAAGTGAAGTGCAAATTTGCAGACTACAAAGAAAATAATAATTGTATATTTAGGCATGTATATGTATGTATGTATGTATGTATGTATGTATGCATGTAAGTATGTATGTATGTATAAATGTATGCTTGTTTGTTTATGTAAATTTGTTTGACAAAAAATACACTCGGGCTTTCTATTTAATTTTTTACGCTTTTTTTGTAGTTGTGTTTGTTTTCATTATTTTGTTGTTGTTGTTTTTAAACATAAACTAAGGGCTAAAGTTAACACAATACATATTAAAAAAAATGATAATAATTATAATATAAAATATATTTATGTGAATATTAATATAAATGAAAAGCATAATATTGTTGTTTCGCATTTTTTTCTTAATTATATGTAGATTTCGCAATGTTTGTGTTGGGTGTGAGTGTGTGTGTTTGTATGTTTAGGACGGGAAAGGAGGGGGAGGGGGAAGGGGAAGTAGGAATTGGCGTTTGTCAATTTTTTAGTTAAATATTTGAACGCAGCTGCAGATTCTATCAATTTGTTTATGTATGGATGTGTGTGTGTGTGTATGTGTGTAACCCAACCAAATTTAAGATTTCTCTTTTACATAATTTTCTTGCTTGTTGCATTTTTTCTTATCGCTCGTTTAATTTTTTTAATCTGGCATTTGTTGTTGCATTTAGGCGTTTTGCGTTTATTTTTTCGTGGGAGGGGCGTGGCGCTGCTTTTAACTTTGCCCTCAACTGAATTGTTTGCAGCAAATTTACGTTTTTATATAAGTTTTTTTATTAATTTTTTTTTTTGTTTGTAACTTTTTATAGTTGCAGTTGTTATTATTGTTTTTGTGTTTTGTTTTTTATTTACCACTTTTAAGTTTCGCTTTTTGCTGTGTTTTTATTTTTAGTTTTGCGCTCTTGTTAAACTTCCTTTCTCGCTTACACTCTCTTCTCTCGCTCACTTTGCTCTTTTTGCGCTTTCGCTAGTATTTTTTGCTGTTGTTGTTTGCTTGTTTTTTAGTATGTATTTTTATTTTATGCATAAGTATTTTATGCTGCTCGCTCTCTGTTATGCACTCTCTCTTGTTTTCTGTTCGTCTGTTTCGCTCGCTCGCTCTCGCTTTCTTTGAATGCACATAACCTAATTTCAATGCTTCAATCCTGAATCACGCCTCTGTTTACTTTCTGTCTGTGTGTGTATATATGTGTATGTGTGTGCGAGGGGTTTGCTTTTACTGGACGTGGCCGCCATATGTACGATCTTTCGCTCAATTCGCGTGCCACTCACCACGGTTGGCGCCACCGCCGGCGCCTGCCGCATTGTTTGAATAATAGGGCTTGCTCAGCTGAGCCGCTGCCGCTGCTGCTGCAGCAGCTGCCGCCGCCGCAGCTGGTGAGGAGCCACCACCGGCTCCGCCAGGGCCACCAGGGCCGCCGTTGCCGCTATTGTTTGCGCCAGGTGGCACACCGGGTGCATTGCTATTACCGGCGCTGCCGGCGCCACCGCCACCCGTCACCTGTCGCATGCTTTGAGCGCGCTGCGCTGCCGCTGCTGCCTGATCCCGTTGCTGTTGCTGCTGCTGTTGTTGTTGCTGCTGTTGTTGTTGTTGTTGCTGCTGCTGTTGCGGATGCTGTGGATAATTGTTGGGTCGTTGTATGGGCGCCGGATAACGTCCTTGGCCACCCCCGCCGCTTTGTCCAACGCTGCCAACGCCATTGCCACCGCCACCGCCGCCAACCACCTGAGAACCACCCGAACCGCTGCCCACCGCGCCACTGCCGCGTCCGCCCAAGGCGTTCATGTTGTTACCATTGCCGCCCTGACGCTGCTGCTGAGATTGTTGCTGTTGTTGCTGCTGCTGTTGCAGCACCTGATTCTGCAGATCCCACTGTGAAAGAGCAGAGAACAATTACAGATTGTTGAAGAAGATGTTATTATGGTGGTGGTTACTTACGCCGCCATAGTTCTTATGGTGCGGCGGACTAGGCTGCGACTGCACCTGCTTGGCCAGACCGAGACTCATGTCGGCGCTCAGCGGACTCTTCAGCTGTCTGCCCATCTGCAAGGATTAAGCAATCTATTAGTTAACAGTTTTATAACGCTCTTCACTCTTTAATCTCGACACTCTATCTGTCTCCCTTTCTCCACCTCTCTACTTAAGATGTAATAAGCGAGGTTGCCACTTTTACTAGTTTTTACCAGAGTACATTTCGGTACATTTTTAAATAAGTTCGTACCGTATGAAATTTGTACACTTTTCGATATGAGGAAATCAAAAGAACAATGACTAAGCTTGCATAAGTTCTATCAAAGTACATTTTGGTACAAATTAAAAGAACAAGATTGAGTTAAGCCTTGTCTTTTATTGAGGAAGCTTATTTAATAGCTCTTGTGAATTCGCATTATTTAGTCTTGGCTGTTCGAATCTATGCTAAATCCCCATTTAATCTTAAATCCCAATTTAATGTAGAGTCCAGTTGGTCTTTCCTAAGAGGGAAGCTTCTACAAGATTCTCTTTTCTTGTCTTGTCTGTGGGAAGCTTGTTTAATTCACCTTGAATTCAATTCCCTTTCTAAAGAATATATTCTTATTGTAAGGAATTTTCTATAGTCCTCAGTCTAGTCGTTGCTAGAAGAAGCTTCTTCAAGCATCTTTTCAATCGCCTTTCCTTCGTCTTGACTGTAGAAATCTTCATTAATTCCGCCTTTAATTTCGAACCCTATGTTAATCTTGAGTTGATTCTCAAGTCTTCTCTACATAGCATTTCCTTCAATTATTTCCCCCCCCCCGTTCAGAGACTTTCTGCTGTCAACTGTTAAGTCCTAATATTTTCCTTTTCTACTGGAATCTTATGTAACATTTTCAAGTGTAATCTCTTTCAGTGTCATCTCATCTAAATTTGTGTATTTCCTGAAATTTTCTTGGCTTCAGTGTTTAGAGGAAACAATTCTCCTCTATTCTGTTTCTAGTGTAACCCTCAAAATTGAATCTCTAGTTTATTCGAGAGGGATTTACTTTCAACATTCAAGAAATTTTTTTTAAGCAACTCAGTTTTTCTTATCTAGAAGAATCTTCCTTGAGCAAGAATATTCCATTATATGTTTAAAATATAGAATTGAGGTTATGTTAAAACACCTTTGAGTATTTCTTTCATAAATCCCATCCAGAAAGAAGAAACCTTTTGAAGAAATCTTCTCTTTCTTCAGTAATTTCAAGAATTTCAGGTGATTTGCCCTTTTTTTTCTCTCGTTTTCTCATTTCTGAATCCCCCCGACTTGTGTCTTCTTCTTACTCTGAGGATTGATATATGTGTTCGGTCTAATAACTTTATACTTTTATTTAAATTAATGCACATAATTATTGATAATCATTTTCTTGATATTAATTTCTATGAACAATATCTTGCCCATCTCCCACCGAGACTTGCTCTGGATACGGATACGGATTCTTGGATGATGATTTGGAAACGGAAAAATGCTTTTCAATAGGGGAACAACAAATTAATACAAATGATGGGGAGAATGAAAGGGCGATTTGTGGTTGTACATGGACATGTGGTAACTAGAGTGTGTTTGTGTGCTTGTTGATTGTTGTTGTTGTTGTTGTAGTGGTTGTTGTGGTTCACTCCTTACCGAGTCCTGCATGTGTCCCTGTCCCTGGCTGTTCTTCAGATATCCCCCACCGGGCGTTGGTCCACCACGGAATTGACTCATCCCGGCTGCCGTGAGTAGTTGTGAGTTCATAAACTGTGTGTTGAAGTTGCCCATCGTGTGCTGCGATTGTGGACCTGGACCATTCGATCCTGGTGGACCACCTTGGTGACCACCGTACATGCCCGCTGCTGTGGCCAAACCATAATTTTGAGCACCACCGCCGGCACCTTGAGGTGGAGGACCACCATAGAACTGGGGACCACTTGGTCCACCTGGCGAATTCGAGTAATAGCTATTGGATTGCAACTGATGGGCACCTGGCGGTGGTCCACCCTGGCCGGGATGTTGCGGAGCAACGGGATAAAGATTCATGTACTGCTGGGCGGCGGCATAGGGACCGGGTCCAGGTCCTGGTCCAGGGCCACCTTGACTGCCCGCTGACTTGGAGCCGATAGCTCCAATGGGCTGTTGACTGGGCGGCGGTTTGGATGCACCCGATGACATCATGGAGCTGCTGTTGGAGGAAATGATGGCCACGGTAGCGGCATTGGGATTGCTCAACTGCTGGGAGTTTGGCTGTGGTGGCTGTCCGAAAGGACCAGTTCCCAGGCGAAACTGCGATGTCAGATTGGAGTACATGTCGGGCGTGGGCGCTGCGGTTGGTGGTGGCATATTGGCGCCATGTCCATGCGGTGTTTGCATGGCATACGCATTGAAGGCGCCACCAGCTGCGGCTGCAGCCGCATAATGTCCAGGAAAATTGTGCGCTGCCGCCGAATAAGCGGGCGAGCGGCTCGAATGATCAAGCGAATGGAATGGTGCATACAGATTGCCCGCCTGCGATGCCACCTGCGGTGGTGGCACCTGTTGTGGCGGTGCCAGCTGCGATGAATTGAACACAACCGCCGGCGGGCTGGGAATCGTTGGAATGCCGCCGACACCAAATTGCGGCGATGCCTGATAGAATGGCAACTGTTGTTGCTGCTGCTGCTGTGCCTGATGTTGCTGCTGCTGCGAGTGTTGTTGCTGTTGCTGCTGCTGTTGGTGACTTGGCGGTGGCGACATACCCAATCCCGCATGCAATTGTTTAGCCTTCACCTGCTGCTGATGCTGCTGTGAATGCTGTTGTTGCTGTGGACTGGGATAATCATCCTGTTGCTGTTGTTGTTGTTGCTGCTGTTGCTGGAACTGTTGCTCCAGGGAGTTTGCATCAAAGGGTGATCCATGACTCCCATAAACTGGTCCAGGTGAGGACAACGCATGATGTCCATGATGCGTCTGCTGTTGCTGATGATGCGGCTGCTGTTGCTGCTGTTGCTGTTGTTGCTGCTGGTGGTGGCTCGACATGTGCACCGCCGACACCGCATAGTGAGTCATCTGTTGCTGATGTTGTTGCTGCTGTGATGCCGCCACCGCAGCAACAAACGATGCTGCTGTCATGTGACTATTGTCATCGACCACTGAGCTCGACACCTGTTGCTGTTGTCCATGTGGACCATGTTGTCCGTGCTGGGGCTGTTGTTGCTGCTGTGCATGTTGCTGTTGTGCAACGGCAGCTGCTTGTGCTGCAGCCTGTTGTTGATGCTGTTGCTGCGAGTGTTGCTGTTGCTGCTGTGCATGTTGTTGCTGCTGCTGTTGTTGCTGTTGCTGCTGCGACGCCTGCTGTGTTGCCTCCGACATGGGCGTGGCCGACTCCCACACCTTTTTCACACTTGCAATCTTCATATTGAGATCTGCAGTTGAATTGTTTTGTTGCTGTTGCTGCTGAGCATGCTGTTGTTGTTGTTGTTGCTGCTGCTGCTGTTGTTGTTGTTGCTGATGCTGGTGCTGCTGATGTTGATGATGCTGACTGGCCACCTTACTGGCTACCTCCAGACTCTCCACCACTTTCAGAGGCGTCGTATCGTCGCTGAAGCTGAAGCCCAACTTCATGTCCTGCTGCTGTTGTTCCTCATCCTTGCCGAAGCTCATCTGCGACAAGGCGCTGGACAAGCTCTCCACGGCGGATGCAGTTGCCCCTGCGCCAACCAGCGATGATTGCTTGAGCGGCACAGCTGCAGCAGCTGCCTGTTGCTGCTGTTTGTATGTAGAGTTCTCAAAGACGAGCGTGTTCACAGGCGCATTGGCATCAATCATGGATGCTGCACCAACCACCCCCACTCCACGTACGCCCACAGCGGTTTTCTCGCCAATGGCCGACAACTTGGACTTGTCTCCAATCGGCGCTGTTGCAGCAGCAATTGTTGCTGCCGTTGGCGGCACAATTATTATTGCTGCGGCTGATGATACAGATGCTGCGGTTGTTGTTGCTGTTATTGTTGGGTCGATCTGTTTTTTCTTGCCGGGCACATCGCTGCCTGGGGCAGCCATTGAAGGTGGCACAGCAGCTGTGCTGAGACCTGGCGGTGGTCTGGCTGTTGCTGCTGCTCCGACTCCTCCTCCAACAACTCCTATTCCTATTCCGACTCCGACACCTCCCCCTACTCCTCCTCCAACTGTTGGCACAGTTGCATCCTTGAGTGGCTCCTCCTTGGCCACGGCAGTGTTGTTTATGTTGATGTTTGTTATGTTGCTGCTGCTGTTGTTGCTGCTCTTATCCTTGTCGGACTCCTCCTTGTCCTCCTTGGACTTGTGCAATCCCGCACTCAACGCCAGCTGATTCTGCTTCGTCTTGTCCAAATCTGTACCGGAGTTGCCCGCCTCCGATTCGGAATTGCGCTTATTATACTCTTCATAACCCAATCTTCCATAGGCTCGTCCTCCTCCGGCACCCCCACTGCTACTGCCGCCGGGTTGTCGTCGAAAACCTGGCGCTGAGCTACCACCACTGGAAAGTCCACCACGTCCACGTCGCGAGGGTTCACCGCGTGGCGAGAATCCTGCCTTGTTGACAGTTGCTCCGCTTCCGGTTCCGGTTGACGACTGTCCACTGGCTGTGGCAGAAACAGAGGCGCCGCTGCTGTTGCTGTTCTGCTCCGATCGTGACTGAACCTTGGGACTACGCCTTGAGGCACCACTCGCACCACCGCCACCACTGCTGCTATAGCAATCCTCATCCACATCCTCAGATTGCTCGGACTGCTCACCACCACTGCCATAATATCGCCTTCCTCCAGCTCCAGAGCTGTTGCGACTGCTCCAATCGCTGCTGCTGCGCTGTCCACGATAGTTACCGCCACCACCACCACCTGCACCACTTGCGGGATAACTTCTGCCGCCTCTCGCATGCAGATCCTCACGCATGCGTCCACCACGTGGACTGGGACGCTTACCACCTGCCGCCACCTGCGCTGCAGATGTGGAGGAGGATGAGGATATCGTTCGCGTCGTATCCTTGTCCTCATCCTTGGCCAATGATTTGCCAGTATCCGGATCAATGATCTTGTCAGCTGCCTCTCGATCCGTTGTCTTCTCCTCGGACTTGTCCAGCGGCTCAACGCTGCGCCTGAGGATCTGTGTGGGTTGCATTGCATCCAGTGGTTGCTTCAGTGGAGGCTTCTCCTCGCTGAGACTTGGTTGACGCGCCGGACGCTGCAAGATCTTGATTTGCACCGCCGAATCGTGACTGTGCGTCGATGAGAAACTCTCCTCGCGATGCCTATGATGTTTCTGCTCCGCATCCGTTTGCTCAGCCCAGGAGCATGAGCCACCACCAGTCGCAGCACCAGCAGCTGCAGCGCCACCTGCACCACAACTGCCAAGCAAACCACCAGCATCATCACCCGACGAGACGCTCGTCTTTCGATGCGAATTCTCAGAGATGCTGCGTGGCAACGATTGTTGTTGTTGTTGCTGCTGTTGTTGTTGTTGCTGTCCACTGCGATATTCCTGACCACGTGTATACCTTGATTGTTCCACACCCGATGCATCCTGATCATCTCGTGCGCTGTCATGTCTATTGCGTCCATAATTTCCAGTGCCACGTGAGTAACCACCAGAGATGCTTCTTACTCCGCTGCCGCCTCCTCCACCACCACCGCCTCCATTGGCACCTCCTCCTCCGCCACCGCCCTTTTGCAGGTAACGGGAGCTGCTGCTCTCAAAGGCGCTGCTCGCCGACGCGCTCTTCTCGAGTCCACCACGTGGCAGTTGCTGTTGTTGTTGCTGCTGCTGCTGCTGTTGTTGTTGCTGCTGCTGTTGCTGGCGTTGGAAACGTGGCGGTAAATTCGATTGGAAATGCGTCAAGAAGACAGGTTTCTGTCCATAATCACCGCCAGCTGTGGTTGAGGAAAGTGATGTGGATGCAGCACCACTACCTGCGCCACCACCGCCACCTCCTCCTCCACCGCCACCACCACCGCTGCTCAAACTGGAGATACTGCCACGTGGTCGACGCTGTTGCATGGGTTGACCAGCTCCTAAGCCTCCTTCATCCTCGCTGACATTGCCCAGAGGTGCAATGGAGGATTCACTTGGTGCACCGGAGGATGCCACATTGGTGGCACCACTGGCCGCTTCAGTTAACGCCTTCTTGCTATTCATTTTCATTTCAAGCTCCAAAAGTTTCTTGGTCGCCGCCTGTTTACGTTCCATTTGACGACGTTCCTCCTCCTCCTTGCGTTGCTTCACCCGCTCATAGACACCAGCATCCAGAGCAATGCCACCGCCACCACCGACAATGACATTACCACTGCTGCCACGATGTCCATTTTGATGGCGCTGATCCTGTCCAAGATCGGATGCATCCAAATCTCTTTCGCTGCTGTCCTTGCCACGCTGCCAGGAGCTATTATTGCTGGACATTTTGTTGTTTGATTGCTGTTTATTGTTGTTGCCATGATGATGATGCTGCAGTTGTTGCTGCTGATGAGAATCCTCGGGACTGGCATGCTCCTCGTCATCAGAGAATGTCAGTTTCTTGGTATAATCAATCTCATCCTGCTTTGTCCAACTGTCATCCTTGGCAATCGCAATGAGACGCTCCAAATCCTCTTCCCGTATGATGGGACGCTGCATTTGTGCCACCTCTGGTTCGACCACATAATCCTTGTCCTTGTCCTTGCGTCCAGCTCCATTTGCCTGCTGCTGTTGTAACTGTTGCAGCTGCTGATGTTGCTGCTGTGGTGGCGTTGTTGCACCTCCCTCCCTCGTGGGTGGCGGTGTTGTTGTTGATGTCGCCTGTGGACGCTTTGGAATCGCGGCCGCAGCTCGAAAGCTGCCAAGGATCGCCGGCGAGGCGGAACGTCCGCCACCGGAGATGCCATTCTGATAGGGTGCGGGCACAGAGGATGACAGATCCGATGCACCACAAGCTGTGGCATTTGCAACGGCTGCAGCCATTGTGGGACCACCGCCCATGCCGGAGGCGGGCAACGGGGCTCCGCTGCGCATGAATGAGGGCATCAGCGAGAGGATTGGCAGTGGTACACTGCCACCGGAACCTGAGCCGGAACCACCCGCACCACCGCTGCCATTGGGTGTCATCTGGTGGCCCTGGCCCTGTTGGTTCAATGCCAACTCCTTGGCAGCCTTTTCCTGTTGCTGCAACCAGGCAGCTGGATCGTTTTGGGGGCGCAAGCTCATCTCGCTCAGTTCTCCGATACCGATACCAATGCCGACTCCTCCCCCTCCGACTCCGTCGTCGTTGCCATCTCTGTAATTGCCGCTGGCATCGGGATTGTTGCCGCCCCGATGCGAATGATGACCATGTCCATATTGACGACCATGGTGACCATGATGATCGCGATAATCGCGTTGTTGTTGCTGCTGCTGATGATGATGATGATGATGATTCTGCTGATGATGCGAATGCTGTTGCTGCGTTTGGTAATGTCCCTGCTGACCTTGCTGTTGATCCTTTCCCTTGCCACCGCCTATGCCGCCGCCGCCTCCGCCGCCACCTGACGCACCCGCATGTCCAGCTGACGCTGCACCACCGCCCATCAATGTGGGGAATTCGTATTGAAATTGCGGACTCTGATAGTGTGGCACCACCTGCTGCTGCTGTTGCTGGTGGCTCTGGCGGTTGCCATAATGTCCATGTCCACCATGGCCACCTGTGCTGCCGGCACGCTCGTGTCCTGTCGTTATTGCTGACCATGTTTTCGGTGAATTAATCGAGTGGTTACCTCCGCTACCGGCACCACTTGCTCCTGATCCAACCGAAGTGTTGCCTCCGCTGTTACCCGAGTTATTGATTAATTTCAAATTCTTGTTGTTGTTGCTGTTGCCGCCGCCGATGCTGCTGTTGTTGTTGTGGCTGTTGCTGTTTCCGCCGCTGTTGTTATTGCTATTGCTGATGTGGCTGTTATTGCTGCTGCTGTTATTGCTGCTGCTGCAGTTGCTGCTGCTATTGTTATTGCTGCTGTATTTGTTGCTTGCGCTGTTATTGTGGCTAACTGCTGTGCCAGCAATGTTGTTGTGGCTGCTGCTGCTGTTTACAGCTGCAACTATTGCTCCACTGCCTGCTGCAACGCCTGATCCTGCTCCGGATCCTCCTCCAATTCCAGTTGCTGCTCCTCCGACTCCTGTGCTTGATCCGCCGCTGCTGCTGCCTGTATAAGGCACAAGCGAAAGGGATAAACCATGAGATGGATAAACTACAAGACAACGGGAAAGGGAAAACTTACCGTCAACAGATGCTAAAAGATTATTGTTGTTGCTGCTGTTGTTATTGCTCAGGGGCGTTGCACTGCTGCTGCTGCTGCTGTTGGTCTCGGCCTTCAGGGATGGCAGATTGGCTGGTGGTCGCCTTGCGGAGGGCACTTTACCCAAGATTTGCATTCCATGTTTACGCGGCACTTGATTCTTTTGGGCAGATGGTTCACTCGATTCGCCCTGCAAATGAAGTCGAAGACAAAAGCAAATAATTGATAAATTGATAAAAAAAAAAAAAAAAAAGAAGATGGAAGGTGGAACAGGAGAAGCAAGAAAGATGAGGAGTCACTTACTCGACTATTCTTGTACATGCGATTTATATCCAATGCTGTGAATTTGGGCTTGGCATTTCGCTCTCCCCTACTTCCCCCAGTGTACTCATGCTGCCAATAGATCCTCATTAGCGTTAGCTTCCTTTGCCGCCTACTGCCGCCGCGCGTTCCACGCTAATCGCTCTCTCGATGGAGGAGGTTCGTTTTGCAGTTGCAGTTGCAAATTTGCGGAGGTCGAATCTCTGTGGTGTCTACTGCCTCCTTGGCGCCTTCTTTTTGTCTTCTTCTTCTCACTGTTGTTGGTAGTTTTGGTTTTTATCGTAGTTTTGTTGTTTTTGTGTTTGCTGTGTTTGTTCTCAGTCTTCTTATGTGAGCTGTAAAACGACTAAAAGAGTGAGAGGGATACAGAAGACGAAGCATAAGTGAAAGAGTAAGTATACAAAGGGTTGCAACAATGCGCTAAATAGGTATGGGAGGGGGAGAGGGCTTCTTCACAATGTTAGCTGCTGCATTTGTTTGTTGCAATTTTTGTATATTATTTTATTTGTTTTGGTACGTGGGCTGCCGGGTCGCCTTGCACTGTATGTAGACGTGTGTGTGAGTGTGCGTTTATGCATACATGTATGTGTGCTTATACACCTCCATGGGGGCTATACAGCCTCCCCAATGCCTGCGTGAGCAGTAGCCCACCAGAGAGTTAAGGAGCGAGCAAGACATACATACATATGAGCGATGAACATGCGTAAAAACGAGATGGCAATGGTAGCCACTCTCTAAAATGTATGTGTGTTTGCTGCTTGCGCTCGCTCAAATAGATGGGTGCCCCGCACCCGCCCCCGCAACAACGCACGTCCACGACCCACACACACACGCAACACGCAGAGAGAAACAGAAGCAGAACACAAGACAAGAAGTATGCGGTGGCGTCTTCGTGTAATAATTGAAGAAGAACAATGGCTGACACACAGAAGCCTGGCAACCAGCACGACAGCAATACCAATTGCAACAACAACATTGGCAGCTTAAATGCAAGCAATCTGTGCATTGCGCATTTTTATTGATGATTAAAAATTGACAGGTGTACATTATACTCATAATGCCCAACAAGACGGCAATAAATGCTTGGCAACAAATTTTGAAAAGGTGCCTATAACAACAACCATTCATACAAACACAGACACATACACAAATACACGACATGTACATGTACACGCAAACAGCACATACAGGGACATGCAACGGGCGATATACAGGCGCACTTTGCTTTATTTCTATTGTTTAGTAAAATAGAAAAGCAACAACACGTCAACTTAATTATAAACTAAATACTTTTTTAAAGCTTTGCCAAATAAAAACGGCATTTGGAGCCCATATATGTATATGTTTGAGTCGTTGAAAGGCACAGTAAAATGTGCCGTTTAATAGCACTCACTCAACAGACACACACACATACACTGACACGCTTTATACACATACGCACTCGCAGAACTGTTTGGATGGTTCAGTGAGTTATTAGCTTGTTCGCGAATTTTGACAGAATTGCAACATTAACACTTTATTGGGTTTATTGTTTTATTCGAAGTTCGATTTTTATATTGTACTATTACTTTTACTACAAATTTAGCTGCACTACATCCACCGCGCGAGAAGTTTGCCGCTGCTTCTTCTTGCTGGTGCTACTCTTTTCGCAGATGCGCGTCTGTGTGTGTGTGTCTGGCGGTGGCTAAGCGTTGCCACATGAGTAAAAAATATCGAACCAGATCATGTTAAATACAATGTTTTCCGCATGCATGTAACGTAAATTAATGTAAGACGAATTCGGTCACAACATAGAAATCATAATTATTGGTTTTGTTAATTACATATTTCAGACATTGGCAGTGCGCATAACAAATGAAAAGAAACAAACGATAAATCTGCCGTGTCGCCGCCGCCGTCACCACCAACGATAATGCAACAGCAACAGTGGCATGCAGTGCGAGTGGGAGCGAGACAATAACAGCATGTGGCCTAACACAACAGCAATAACAAAAACATCAAACAAGAAATCGTAAGTGTATATAGTGCTTACCCTTTTACACTCAGAGCATACACCGCACACACAGTTCGTTGCTCCTTGGCTCCTTTTTTCTTTCTTTTGTACGTTTTTGCACTCTTCTACGCTTACTCAGCCGTTTGCAAAAAAAAATATAACCAAATGTTTTTTAGGTGAGACACGTTTATAAGTGCCTTTGTTTAATGCTGAGCGCACTAATGTATACAATATACAATTTGTTAGCGTTTTCAATACGGTTAAATTTTTTCTTTTTATCCCTTGCCGTCGCTATTTAACGCGTTTGGGCCGCTGTTGTTGGCTGTGTTGCGCTGGCTGGCTGTCTGTCTGTCTGGCTTTGGCTCTCCTACGTTCTCGCTTGTTAGCGCTCTCTGTCTCTCTACCGACGTTCTCCAATGCTGCGGCTGCTGCTGCTGCTCTGGTCGCTTTTTGCAAGTGTATAGATGAAAAATGTAATCGAAATCCAAGGTGCTGAAACTAGTTTGAATCACTTTTCCTCTTGGATTATTTGAATATAGCACACACACACGCTTTATATATTGGCGGTTATTACACTATGCTGCTTAGCATTTACTTTAGTATTACTTTTGGTGCGTTCTTTTCACGTAATACGTAATTGTTCCATTAGTTTAAATCGTATGTATTTTTTGCACACAGTGCTGCCAGCTTGCGCTTACGGCGTTGCATTCTAGTGATGAGCACTCTGTTAATTGGGGAGTCAATTCTGTAAACGTGGGGAGCATTTCTAGTTAATGGGGACATATACTGTTAACTGTTGAGCAAACGATGTAAGCTTGGGAATACATTCAACTATTTGGGGCTTTATACGCAATCTGGCAGCGCCAATGTTTACCAATTATCGATTATTTCTGAACAATCGATATCTTACATACCCTTTAAATGTTTAGCGCCATATTATTTGAAACATTTTTTGCTTAAAGCATGAGGTCTCATTTAGTTTGTTCCGAATTTTTACAACTGTCAACACGACAAAAAATATTCGTATTTGAAATTATAATAAGAAAGGACTATCAACGATGGGCAAGGATTTTTATAAGACTCTTGGGATCTGTAGCAATGCCAAGGATGACGAGATAAGGAAAGCCTATCGAAAATTGGCATTAAAATATCATCCAGACAAGAACAAGACCGGAGAGGCCGGGGAACGTTTTAAAGAGGTCGCCGAAGCCTACGAGGTGCTCTCGGATAAGAAAAAACGTGACATTTACGATCAGTACGGCGAAGATGGCCTAAAGCACGGCATACCCGATCCCCAAAGTGATTCCAACGGTCCACGACGAACATATCAATTCCATGGTGATCCACGAGCAACATTTGCTCAATTCTTTGGCTGTGATCTCAGAGACATTTTTGGCGAAGCCTTTGGGGCGGATTTCGATAACAGTCCGCGCTGCAAACAGGAATCGCGTTTGGAACAGGATCCTCCCGTCGAGCATGAGCTTTACGTGGCCCTCGAGGATATCAACAGTGGATGCAACAAAAAAATGCAAATCTCCCGCATACGAATCGTTGGCAACGTGCCACGCCAGGAGACAAAGGTGCTCAATATTGAGATTAAACCCGGCTGGAAATCGGGCACAAAACTCACCTTCACCAGGGAGGGCGACGAGGCGCCCAATCGCATCCCAGCCGACATTGTGTTCATCATACGCGACAAGCCGCATTCCCTGTTCAAGCGCGATGGCAGCGACATCCATTATACGGCCCACATCTCATTGAAGCAGGCGCTTTGTGGCGCCACCATTGAGGTGCCAACGCTTCAAGGTGATACGATAATCTTCAAGAGCAATGGGGAGATAATCACACCGCATACACTAAAGAAATTCAAAGATCGTGGTCTGCCCTACTCAAAGAATCCATCGCATCGCGGCTCACTGTGTCTCAAGTTTGATATTGAATTTCCGGCGTCGTTGGCGCCTCGTTTGGTCACATCCTTGGAGGAGTTATTGCCCAGTTGTTGAACATATGTATATTTACAATTCTTGAGTAATCGTATATTAACGTAAATTCCTTGTTAAATGGTACAGTCTGCGGACAATAAAAGATCTAGACAAACTAAATTCAAATCCAAAAAATCTTAAATATAAAATTGAAAATCTATAATCTAATCCTAAGCATGTGGCTTAAATTGTGGATTATGGGAACGGGCCATCTTTGCCTTGAGCCACTCATCGGCATGGCGTTGCTTGATGTGCACATACATGTTGGAACGGGAACGACATTCCTTGGGACAATGCGGGCAATTGTAGAGTTGCAATCCCGTGTGTATGGCCATGTGCTCCTCCAGATTACGCTGCTGCTTGAAGCTCTTCTCACAATACGTGCACTGCAGATTCGTTGTCAACTTGTGGGCATACTTTACATGGGCACGCAACGCTGTGCGGGAACTGCACGTCTTGGCGCAATGCGGACAAACGGTATCGGTGCTATCGTGCGTGAAGCGATGCAGTCGCAGACTGTGCTCATTCTTCAGCCAAACACCGCAAACAGGACACTCCATTGCAGGTGCAACGACACCTTGATGCTCCAACAGATGACGTTCGAAGGATGGCTTAAATTTAAATTTCTTGCCGCAAATATCGCAGACATGCGGATGCAGATCCTCGTGTATCGATTGGATGTGCCGCCTCAGTCGATGCACATTGGCGAAGCTAACAATGAGACGGCAATACATGAGTTAGAGCAGGATGCACAGACAATTGATATATATACACACACACACACACACACACTCACCTCTTTTCACAAATCTGACAACTGTGCTCCAACTGATCCGTATCGTGCTTTATCACATGATTGGACAGTCGACGTTCACTGCTAAAGGTTCGATCGCACTTGGGACATGGATACTTCAACACCTTGCCGATCTGGGCAACCTTATTGTGCACCGTCTCAATATGCGTGGCCAGATAATCCTGTGAGTTTAACGATTTGTTGCAGATGGAACAGCTATAAATATGTATAATACACACATATATATATATATATATATATAGAAACTTCAACGGTTTGTTGGACTCACGTGAAGAGCTTGGGATTGATGTGCTTGCGTATATGGTCCATGAGTTTGGACGGCCGATTGAACACCTTGTTGCAGCACTTGAGATACGCATCCTGTTGATGCACCTCAAGGAAGTGGACTTTCAGCTGGGACAGGTACTTGGCACTGAAATCGCAGAGATCGCAGTCAGCGCTCATGTAGCTTGCAATGGCCTCCTCGTAGCGCTTTGATAGCTGGGCACGAGAACAGCCCTTGGGACGACGCTCCAGTGCCGCTTCTAGCTCATCCTTTTGTGTATCCGTTGGTGTGCTTGTAATGGTTAACTTCTTGCGTCGCGCTTTGTTATTGCCATTGCTTTCATTGCCAACCACAACGGTGCTCTCCTCGAGCAGCTGATCCAGCTCCTGGGCGAGCGTTAATGTCCGTTGTTTGCGACGTGTGGCGCGTACTTTACGCTTCGGTTTCAGTTTGTGCTGCAGCTTCACCAGAGGCATTTCGTCTGCCAACGATGCAAAGATGATGATCATGTTCATGAATGCGATAGAATTGTTGTTGTCCACTCACCATCATCATCATCGGAGGAGGAGGAGGAAGAGGAGGAGGAGAAGTTTCTTGCACTATTGTCGCTGTTATCATTAATAAGCGGCTTCTCATCCACATCACAATCATGTTCAGCTGCGTGCAGTGACATCAACTCCTTGCGCTGTAATTGCTTTGAATGCGACACCTCCACACTGTCCACATTCACATCCAGAACACTGCCCAGCAGGCTTAGATTATGTATATCCAGTGGTTTCTCGTCCATCTCATCGGCCACAAGCGGCAGTTCGTCAATGCTCACGTCCACATCGACGCCCGTCCATTTGAGGGCGACACAATCGACGTCCACATTGAGGAATTCCTTTTGAGCGTGGCCTGTTTTTGCTCCACCAGCTGCCAGAAGTTGTTGAAATCCTCCAAATGTTCACAGCACTCGTGGCAAATATTTGTCGAAATGTTGTCATCCGGCATTATCTGAAATCCAATAATAAATGCAGGTAATCTAATTGGATCTCATTGCAGTGTAAATACTTCGAGTTGCAGGAACTTGGCTATCATTTTGAGCAACGAGGATTCGGCTAGTGTGTCGTCGGTTTCAAACAGGTAGACGGCATTGTTTGCGTTTATGTTTTTTAAACACAAGCGACAGATCATATTGCGGCGTTTTCAACATAAATCCATAAATTTGTTCATAAAATATTATCAATTGTTTGGTTTTGTTTAGGGATGGCTCATCAACTTATCAATATATCGACTTTGAATTGAGACTTCATCGATACATCGATGCGCATCATTTTTTAAAAACACTATGTAGTAGTAAGATTACAAAAACTGCAAATGCTTTAGAGTATTCCAAATATTTGTCTTAGTAATTATTTAAACGTTAAATATGCAAATTTATTATCTTATCATATATCGATAATTAATGTTGAGAAACTATCGTTATGCTATGTTAACGTCAAATTGCGATAAATTAAAATAAAAAATTGTGTACTCGATATATTTAATGTTAACTGAAGTTTGGCGATTGTCAACACTATCGATAGTGCAGCTGCAGCTTACGGAGTAAGCGGTGCAACTAACATAAATAAATAATTTTAATTTGCAAATTTAATAGAAGCATAATTGTGATATAGTGTCGAAAGTGTCGCAGCAGTAAGTGCAGGTAAGTTAGAACGGTTGTAAGTTAATTACGTCGTCAACAGATTGTTGTTAACAAACGATTTCCAAAGCGGCATAATACAACCGGAATGCCGCCATGAATACCGAATTTTAGGGCGCCTACAAAGCGTCGCGCAAAAGCCAAAAATCTTTTACCGATTTTCATATGTATGTCCGTTTGACTGTCTGGAGGCATGTAAATGTGTATATGTGCTGTTGCATATGTGAGCCTTTTTGCAGCTGCAACAGCGGTTTAGTTTAGTGTCTGCTGCGAGAGCCGCCGACTTGCAAAAACACAGACATAGAAACACACGCACAAGCACGCACGATGTCTGCATGCATGTGTGTGGATTTACCTGTGTGAGTGTGTGTGTGTAAACTGGTGAAATAACTAGTTTTTGTGTGCGAATCTCTGAAAAAGAATCCTCCACCATTCGCCCAGATGAACACTCAGACATTCTCAGCGCTCATTTGAATTGCTCTCAATTTGTAGTTTTAAATCGTAGTTGAGAAGTGTGTGTGTGGATGACCCCCCCGTCCCCCATTTTGCTCGTCCACCGTTTACTATCGCTCTCTTCCTTTCCTCTTGCTGTCGTGTCCGCCAGCTTACTGCATAGACTACGTCTCTCTGTCGACGCTCTGCCGATGCTCTGTCGGCGCATTGCCTAGTTAATGCAGATTCTCAGCAAACTCTAGTTGCATACCAAGCTTCAGCTCGTTAACTAGCAAATACCAAGCCGAAGCGACCCGACATGCACCGAAGGCAACACGAAGTAACTGAGTGTCGCTGATTCGGCGCATATACCTGCCACAGACACACACAGACGCACACAGTTACACCGATAGCATTGTCAAGAGAACTCACACACACACACACACACACACACACACACTGATATTCTTGTTCTCATTCTGATTTAGAGAGTTGGAGAAGTCGGGAGCAGAATTGCAGTTTTTCCTTTCGGCTTTTTGTGTCTCTACACGCAGCGAGAAAAATTTTTCAATCGCAGTTTGTTGGCCGGCGGCCGGTTTAATTACAAGTGCATCATTATTATCATCATTATCAACAACTCGCGCCGTGGTCGTGTCGTGATTTTTTGATTTTTGCCAGCATCTTTTTGCAGTTTTACGTTTGACGCCAATTTAAGCTTAAATGGTGACCATGGAGAACAGCGAGGAGATTCTACAAATTTTGGAGCGTTTCACACGTCTCAAGCAGAAGGAGATACCCAAGGAGCTGGAGGATTATTTGCAATATGTGGCCAAAACTGGTGATACCATGTTCAAATGGTCCAGCCTCAAGTATCTGTTCCGCGAGAAACTGCTCAGTGTGATCAAGCACTTCAATGAGGACTCTCAACGTTTGGAGGGTAAGTGGAAATGTTTATCACTTGATTGTTCCCGTTTCTATTTTGGATTAACGTTTTTTTGTTTTGTTTGTTAATGCAATATCCAGTAGAAATCCCGAATTATCCAAATGTGGATCCATTCAATTATGAGACCATGAAGTCATCCCTTTTGGAGCGTCTCGATCTATTCAATGCGGCACCTTTCACCGTGCAGCGTCTCTGCGAGCTCCTTATTGATCCTCGCAAGCAATACTCACGCATTGATAAGTTTATGCGCGCCCTAGAGAAGAACATATTGGGTAAGGGATTGAAGTGTTTAAGGGATCAACTTAAATATATTAACTCATCATCTATTCTTTGTCTGCAGTGGTCAGCACCATCGATCCGGGTCGCAAGCGAACTGAGAGCGAGAATGGCGATTCATTGGACTCTGTGGGCAATGGGGATCTCTCGCTGGAGGTGAACATTGACATTGAAATGGAGAACGAGAACATCTTCAATAATGTCGATGAACGCAACGGTTGCAGCGAGGAGACCAACAGTGGCGCCCTCAAGGCCACCTGTCCACGTTCGGACGATGCTTCGGTTCAGCCAAAGGCCAAGAAGGCCAAACTAGATTACGATGACAACGAGCAGCGTGATGAGGCCAATGCCAATGATGATGTGGACGATGAGCCGATCGAGAATAAGCCTGAAGCGGATCAGGCTGATGCCGATGCTGATGGTGATGCTGATGTCGCCGATGCAGCTGAACCAACGGATGCTGTGGATGTCGCCGAAGAAGCAACTGAATTCCAAAAGTCGGACGAGACTGATGCCGTTGCCGAGGCGCCTGAAATTGAGGAGCCCGATGATGAGGAGGAGCCGAAGGCCAAAAAAGCATTCAATGGCGATAAGGAGCACAAGGAATCACCTGAGCCAGCCAATGACATTCCAGCGGCTGCCGTCGCCAAGGATCCTGACAATGCAGCTCCAGAAGCTGCTAAAGAAGCAACTGCTGACAGTCCAGTCAAGGATGTGTCAACCGATGCAGTTGATAAAGCCACAGTCGAGCAGCAGCCGAAGATCATTGAGAAACAGGAGCTGGAGACAACTGAGAAAGTTAAGAAGCCATCGGCTGATGAGCTCGCCGAGAAGAAGACCGATGAAGCTGCTCCGGCTGCTGTTGAGCATAAGAAGGAGAGTGCAGTTGAGTCGCCAAAGTCGGAGGCGGCTGATAAAACAGAGAAAACTGCTCCGGCAACGCCAGAGAAAGTTGCCGCCACCGCCACCGCCACCGAGTCAACAGCTAGTGAGTCGAAAGCCACAGCTGAAAAGGATGCCGCCGATGATGAGGTGTCCGCTGCTGTAGTTGATGCCAAGACTGAGACCGAATTGAAGACTAATTCAAAAGCAGACATCAATGATACCAACACTGAAAAGACTGAGATTAAGGCCAGCGCTGAGCCGGCCAAAGATGCTGCTGAGGCAGTTGCTCCAGCTGCTGGTACGCCGTCAGCTGCCGAGGTAAAGGAGGATCAGACCAAGACTGCCGTGGCTGAAGCAGCTGCTCCATCAAAACCAGCTGCTGATGCCGCAGCTGCTGCTGCTCCAGTTTCAGCTCCAACTGCAACTGCAGCTGTGCCCATTGATACCGATGAGTTGGCTACGCCGCAGTCACCACCGCCAGCTGCCGCAGCAGCAGCTGGTGCAACAGCCACGCCGACTGCCGCTGATGCTGGGAATTTTGCAGGTAGTGCAACGCCCACATTGGCATTGAATGATCAGCCCATGGAGGATACACCTGCCGAGGAGGAGCAGGATGCACAAGCCTCGCCATCGGCGGCCGTTGAGGAGGTGGTTATGGCTGAAAGTGGAGCAGCTGGCATCGGTGCTGGCGATATGGCCACCGATGAGGTTGCCAAAGATGAGCCAGCTGCCATGGAGGTGGATGATACCAGCCAGGAGGTGATGGATCAATAGAGCAATCACAATAATTCCATGCGTCTATTATGACTACTTTCAACTATTACTCCGCATAAATAGCATTACGAGTATCAGATAAAAGTAACTTCATATCTCCTTCCTGCTCACACACACACACAGAGACACACACACACGCACACATAAACACACACTCCCGACATAATATAACATATAACATTCATTAAGTAGGGTATTACGTCTAGGCCATAGCTGATTCATCGTATAACAAAATGCCACGCCCTCAAAACTCGACCCCGCCCCTCCCAACTGTCGATGCATTCGGGCTCAATGGCCACAATCCAACAAATGGATTTTGGGACACCATTTCAGCCTCTGTGCATCTTTCGCATAGTTGTAAATTGTAGGTCAACACAGACACAGGCACACACACAGACACACACGCTCACACACGCTCACACACGCTCACACACGCTCACACACGCTCACACACACACACACACTCAAACACACACACACACTCAAACACACACACACACTCAAACACACACACACACACACTCAAACACACACACACACACACACACACATCCACATACATTTATTTACGTATATATATATATACTGTATTGTATTGTATTGTAAGTTGAAGCATTTTATGTTTCGTATCAGAGTTCCGTTGGCATTCAAATTAAAAATGATCAGAGAGTAATATCTATGAAATACCTTAACACCTTGTTCTTTCCTAAGTTGTTCCAATCTAACAATTCTCATCTCATATTTATGCCATTATTATTATCTTTATCTTTATACTTTTTTTTTGCCTTTGTTTCTGTTTTCCCAATCGACTTGTAATGAACATGCTCCACTTAGTTGCAGCTTTATTCACTTACCATGCCCATGGACTATCAATTAATTCGCTATATTTCAATTACCTTCTCCCGTTTTATTATTTTTATTTGCGATTTACGATTTTCGATTTTTGTTTCTGTTTCAGTTTCAGTTTCAGTTTTTGTTTTATTTTCTTTTCTTTTTGTTTGAATCTGTTTGTTTTGTAATCAATAATGGGCAATTACGAATAGCTATGAATGTTTCTCAGAATGCAAAAATAAACTATCTATATAAATAAATTACAACATTTGACTCTTATTCTTATTTTTTTGGTTGGCGGGTTTGTTTTTGTTTTGTTTTTCATTTTTCAATCAATCAAGCTATTCCAGGGTATCTCATTTCATTCGCCGTTCCATGTATTGCAATTTTATAAGAAATATATTTATTTTATTTTTAATTATATTAGTAAACTTATGTCGATTGAGTTCTATGGAAATCAATACTCACAAAGTCTGGAGTCCTTTAGATTTAACTGGGATTTGTTGGGAACTAATGAATGACAAACTTATATAATTATTGTTAATCTCGTCCTTGTCCTTCTGGGAGTATCTTTGAACTTATTAAAGATCCATATGCATAATTGTATTCCTTAGCTGGTTTCGTTCATCCTTTGTGTGTCTTCTGGCTTTGATATTCACGCATTAATTCTCAGTTTCCCTAGAAGTATTTCTCTGTTTCTTCCATGCAGTAGCTTCAGCTTATGAAGAAGCAGAGTCCAGGTTGATTATATATACATATATCTATTTTGAAAGTTCAGGGATATTCTATAGAGAGTCACAATCAGATTGAATCCTTCGCTTCTGCCAATCCACAGCTTGATCTTATATGTTTAATGTATGCAACATAATATCTCTATAGAATTTTGTGCTCAATACAAATAAAACTAAATTTCTATCTGCTGCTATCTTTATGCAGTGAGAAATTCCATACTTTCATTGGGGCATTCTTCTGTTTCTTCCCATTCAAATGCTGATCTCATAAGGAAAATAGACCTATGTTTAGTTCTATAGATGTGTCAGCTTCTTTCAATTGCTCACAGCTTGAGATTGTAGTTTCTATTAATATATATGTACATCTATCTATGGATATTTATGTGCATATATATTTGTCTACCTATCTATCTACATAAACATCGATCTATCGATCAGTTTAACTATCTATCCTGCTATCATCAATCATCAATCAAAATAGATACATATATACCTATCTACATATCCCTTCAGCTATCTGTCCATCATTATATCAATCATCTATCAATCTTCATCTATCTGGCTATCTATTTGTTAATCAATCAATCAATCGATCGATTGTCAATTAACCCATCTATTTACCTATCTAATTATCTCTTAAACTAAATAACTATCAGTCAATCTCTTTATCTATATATTTATATATCTATCTATCCTTCAATCTATCTATCCATGTATTTATCTATCTATCCATTTATCTATCTATATTTCTATCAATCATCAGCCACCTATCTATCTATCTATTTGTTGATCAATCAATCAATCGAACAATCAATCAGTTTATCTATCAATCAATCATCATCCATCTATCTATATAACTATCTATCTTTCTATCAATCATCAGCCACATATCTATCTATCTATCTATCTATTTGTCGATCAATCAATCAATCGAACAATCAATCAGTTTATCTATCAATCAATCATCATCCATCTATCTATATAACTATCTATCTTTCTATCAATCATCAGCCACCTATCTATCTATCTATCTATTTGTTGATCAATCAATCAATCGAACAATCAATCAGTTTATCTATCAATCAATCATCATCCATCTATCTATATAACTATCTATCTTTCTATCAATCATCAGCCACCTATCTATCTATCTATCTATTTGTTGATCAATCAATCAATCGAACAATCAATCAGTTTATCTATCAATCAATCATCATCCATCTATCTATATAACTATCTATCTTTCTATCAATCATCAGCCACCTATCTATCTATCTATCTATTTGTTGATCAATCAATCAATCGAACAATCAATCAGTTTATCTATCAATCAATCATCATCCATCTATCTATATAACTATCTATCTTTCTATCAATCATCAGCCACCTATCTATCTATCTATCTATCTATTTGTTGATCAATCGATCAATCAATCTACCTATCTATGCATCAATCTAGCCATCTATCTATTTATCAATCATCATCCATTTATCTCCCTATCGATCTATCAATCAGCTATATATCCATCTATCTATCTGTCTGTCTATTAACACATCTATCTATCCCTTTAAATATATATCTATCCATCCATATGTATATGTATCCATCTGTCTATCAATCAGCTATCAATCATCATCCTTCCTAACTAGAATTCCCAGTGAATGAAAATACTCCAAGATCCTTCACCTATGTGTATGCATATATATCTCATTGATCTTTATATCACGTTCTATATATTTTCCATATTGGTTTTATGTACAATATCATAACAAAAAAAAAAAAAAAAACAATGAACAAACAATGCATTTAAACAAATTGGCAATTGGCAAATTAAAAAATTTGGATAGTTGGAATTGATAGAGCCAATGGGGTTTATCAGAGAGTGTGGCCGGTGTGTGGCCGCAGCAGTTGAGTGAGGGCTGGTTGGGGAACCATATAGCCGCCAATGGATTTTGGATTCGTTCCGCACCGAATCGTATGATGGTGGGTGAGGAGAGGGGGGGCGGGGAGGTGGTAGAGAGGTGGGCAACGACATGTCGAACGGTTGTTCGGTCCCGCAAACCAGATGCCTGATGATGTCTGGCCTCTATCCGAGCAATACCTTGCGCATCATGAAGCCGCTGCTGGCGTTGGCATTGCTGTTGGAGGAGGTGGCCCTCGTTGGCTTCTCGGGCTCAATGCATTTGGAGGAGCAGAGGTACTGCAACAATGGCACCCTATACTTGCCACAGAAGTCCACAAACTTAATGTGCTCGACACGATTGTCAAAGAAGACGCCCTTGCAATTGGGATTGACACAACAGTTGGCACTGTTCAGATACTCTACAAGGGTGCGGGGTACATCAGCGGGTCCGGGTCGTTGTCCACTGGCACGAACGATGCGTCCAGCCAGCTCCAATAGCGTCGGTGGCTTCAGGGCCATGTCCTGCACGAAACGCACCACCAGCGGATTATCACGCAAGCTCAGCTATAGATCGACAGAGAGAGAGAGAGAGAGAGAGAGATAGAGAGGGGTGGATGAAGAGAAGTTTAGTTGAGGTACAACACGGTTGGTTTGCCTATTTACCTCGGTTAGGTTCTTCAGCGCCACAATGTCCTTGGGTAAGTGCTTCAGTCTATTCTTGTGCAACAGCAGCGATTTCAAGTTCTTCAGCCGTGCAATGCTCATGGGCAGATGCTCGATCAGATTGTCGCAGAGCACAAGTGCTTGCAACTGACTCAGCGACCCTACCGCCTCGGGCACCTCGTTGATCAGATTGCCGCCCAGCGAAAGCACATGCAAACTGTTTGGGAAGAGAGTGAAGTTGAGAAGTGCGTGAGCGTTAGATCAATTAGAAAAGTGATCAGGTTTGTATGGGGTAAGGGTACGGTATATAAAGGGGTTTCGCTGGGTATTGTGGGAACTTTCAACTTCCTAAGGTTTTCCGAGTGAGTCCTGGATATGTGTTAAAAGAATGTTATGAAAGAGTCGCTTTAAAAAGCACACAGTTTATTTAACAGCCTGTTACAGGGTATTACAGTGCTTCTGTCTTGCTAGGGTGTATATGTCTTAGGGTTTCAATAAGGTTTTAAAGCGAATAGAGTTTGTTATGGGTTCGATAGGATTTTGATTGCGTTTCACTTGGGGTTCTAGGGTTGCTATACTGAAAATGAAAACTGTGTACGGTTTTCCAAGAGAATTCTTCTGGTGTAGTCATCCTCAAAGAGTATAGGGTTCGGTAAAGCTTTGATAGGTGTCACTTACTTACTTAGGTTTACTCTCCTGTGAATGGTGTCTAAGTCTAAGTCTAAGATTGGGTGTGTGTAGTAAAGAATTGGGAATAGAATTCTCTTGATACAATAAGTTAGCACATGAAGAGATCTTTATTTGGGTTGCGGAAGTTTGGGAGTTTCAATAAGATCTCAATAGAGCGTCACTTTGTAATAGAGGGTTGTGAAGTCCTGTGAAGTTCCTTGAAGGTTATCCGAGACCATTCTTTTGGTACGAACTTCCTTAAAGAGCGTACGGTCTGGTAGGGCACCTGTGGTTCAGTTTGCCTAGAGCTTCAATAGAGTTTCACTTGCTTTCCTAAGAACGAATCGTTAAAGGCTTACTGCCAGGATTCTGTTTGATATGCTTAGCTAGAGTTGAATGCGAATTTTAAGAGATTTATGTTTGAGTCTCTGTGGGTTTGTGATTCCGTTCGAATTGGATGACGCATTTCCTAGAGAGAGGGCGCCTGTTGTGGAATGCAAGGGAACCCATTGAATGATTAGCAGCAAATCGTCTGTGATAAATGGGGGCCGGCAAATGTGACAGTATGGAGCTCATTAGCTTAGATAGCCTTCGCGATAAACGCACCTTTGCTATCTGTTTTTTTGGTAAGTTATATACTTCTTATGGTGTAAGGTGGTTTTACCAGACCGTAATCTATTGACTTTGGTCACCAAGTGCGACACTTCTGATAAGTGATTCTATATTGGCTCTTTTGTTTATTTATTATTGTGTTATTTTGTGCTAATTGTGTTATTATAAATATGCCCAAGCACACACATACATATATCTGTAGACATATGCCTATATGTACCTTTATGATCGAAGTCGCTTCGGTCAAGTACGTGTTTTCGATACGGTTTTTCGTTTTACAATGCTCGCCCCGAAGCTCTCGAAAGTGCCTCTTATCAGTGCCATCGGAGAGCTGAGTGTGTACTCCCTCTCAGATGTCCCCCTAGTCATACTATCGTCATACCACACGCTTGACAACAACAGCAGTTGAACGCGTGCGAATTGTGGAGCGGCATTTGGAACGGGTGAACGGGTGTCATTAGCGTCTAACCATTCGTTTAATGGATTCTAAAGTGGGTCGAATGGAACACTTCACACAACGGAATGAACATCTTTTTCTGATGCATACAAGATCAATAGTGCAGATCAATAGTGTGAGAAGAGCAAGAGTTGCAGAGCGAGAGAGAGAAAGAAAGAACAACAGCAATAAGTGATCGTCACAGATTAAACAGAAGACAGCTGGAAGAATAAAGGAAAAGTTTGACAGAAATCATAGGGAGAGCAGAAAACAGAGAAAGATATTGGGGAAAAGAGAAGGTAGTGATCGTCAGGGACTGAGAAAGTGAGAGGGGGGAACAATGTCATCATGAGAGATATAAGGGGATCACTGGAGTGAACTGGGTGAACAGAAGGAAATACAAGGAAAATGAAAGAGAACAAGTTGTAATTGTAGATGTGCGTGAGCACTATAGAGAAGTGATCGTTGAAGAACCAAAAGGATCGATCAATGAAAGGTAGATGAAAGGAGAAGGCGGTAGAATAATGAATGAAGGGAAGTGAGTGCAGTCGATTGAGACAGTGAAAGACGTGATAGTGAGATAGTGAGAAGGTATCGATCGGAATTGAAAGCGATCTTTAGCTGGCGAATCGCGACAAAGAAGTGATCGTTATTAAGAATTACAAATGAAATAATAAATGATCAAGAGACAGAGACAGAAATGATCGCTGGACAAGATAAGGAAAGATCACGGAACGAGAGAACATAATGATCTTAAGGGATAAGCAATGCACGTCAGAGATCAAATGGAAATACGGAATTGTGGAAGCTAGCAAGCGACAAAGGCAAGGAGAGACGCTAGAGATCGTAAGAGCTGAAAAGGAAGGAACAGATCGTTGGGCATCAAGAGATGAATATTAAATTGACGATTCATATTTTGGCGACAAGAGTTGCTTTGTATTGCTTTCAAAATCAGTGAACAGATGGGCAGATAGAGAAAGAGAGAGAGAGAGAGAGAGAGAGAGACGCATATAGATTAAGAGAGCGACTGATAGCTTGATCTTAAGAGAGCGCATAGAAGATAAGAGATAGACAGATCACTTGGGAGACGATTAAGATTGACAGAGAGAAACTACTAAGACAGGTACTAATCTGTTGAGAATCCGCGAAAGATGCCAACTCACTCTGAATAGACAGAAACACACACAGAGAGAGAGAGAGAGAGAAAGAGAGGGAGAAAGAGTGGGAACATGCGGGAAAGACAGAGTACGTTGTATGGACATTGAATTGTTGTTGCTCATTACCTTTGCATCTTCCAAATATCCTTGGAGATGCTCGAGATCTTGTTGCCGCCCAAATACAGATACTTGAGCTGCCGCAGCTCGGTAACCTGTTCGGGGAAGTGCGTCAACTGATTGCCACTCAAATTGAGCTCCTTCAATGTGGATGTGCCAGCCGCATGATTATTGACACTCAACTTGCTCAGCAATGACTTTGGCAGCGATGAGTTGGTCAACAGATTGTTCTTCACGATCAGCGTCACCAATGGCAGCTGACAAATGGCATCCGGCAGCTGAGTGATCGCATTTGAGCTCAGATCAAGTATCTTAATGTTGACAAACTGCTGCAACATGCGCGGTAAGCCCACCAGACGATTGTGATTGAGCAACAATGTCTCGATGTCGCCGCTCGATTTCACCAACGCCTTGTGGGGCGAACTCAGATGATCCTCGAGCGTTGTCAAATCCAAATTCATGCGACCAAAGTCTATAGTTTTCTGCTCCCGCGAATCTGTGTCCGAGCTGTCCGACGTATAGAGCTCCATCTCGAAGATCGAATCACAACTGCCGCTTGTCTATTGAATGCCCAATAACTTGTTGGTTTTTTTTGTTTTTTTCTTATTCAAATATATATAAATATATATATATATAATAATAATTGTTTTTTTGATTATGTTTTGTTATTCAACCGATTCACGATCGCATTGCTCGCTTTTTGTTTACCAATTGCCGATCTGCGGCGTAAAATCAACCGATACACAAACAACAAAATATGTCTATATATGTATATATAGTATATTTATGTGTCTAGTTTTCTTCGTATATAGAAACGGTATGCGCGTTTAGCCACCAAAGCACCACAGCAGCAGCAACCACAGCTAACCGATGACTGACTGCGGCAAATCGTTTTCAATTCCATGCCGAAGTCTCAATTGAACTCCTCAGCTGTTTTTCAGTTGCTGTTGTCGCGATGCCGATTGTTGTTCTTCGTTGCGCACGAGGCCCAACAGGCGTATGCGTAATATATGTATGTACACACACACACACACACACACACACACACACACACACACACACACACACAGAGACAGACACATACATAGCAAAGACTCGGCTAAGCACGGGCTAATGCACGGACAACGGTTTCATTACCCACGCGCGGCCAAAGGTGGACATCGCCTGATGTGGGTCGATCGACCAGTTTCCATTGCGATCCTTGTTCAGCATTTGAAATGCATTGATAGGTGCATTCGTTGGTATCCTTGGCATTTGTTTGGGACTTGCATCTTGCAACAAAACAATGTGATGTCGATGCGAGTGAAACGAATACATTTGCAAATATCAAATTTACAAGTTGTTAACAAATGATTCAAATGATTGAAATACATTTGTGTATAACAACTACTTGGTAGAATAAGCTACTCACTTGCTTGAACACATCGAGTGATTACAAATGCAACTGAAATAAATTCAATCTATTTGTAATTTGTAAGCCAGAACTTGGCTAATAATTAGATGAAGAATTGATTGTATTTTGGAAATACTTCAGATAAAACGAATGCATTTAAATGTCTAACTGAATGCAGAGAATCTCTGAAGACAGGCATTCAACCAACAAATGAAACGAATGTATTTGATTGACCAAATCATTCGAATGCATTTGAAAACACAAGAAGAAGTTTACAACATTTACAAGTAATTCAAATTGTTAATACTGCATTTACTATTTACCTTTCCTGACAATTGACAAATTAGATAGCTAACAAAATGAATGCATTCAAATTGATTCGATTAAAATGAATATATTTGAAACGTATTCACATTTCATGGGAACTTTCTACAATTTCGAATGCTTTGGGGTCTTATGCACTTCATCATTTATGTTCGCAACTTATCAAATGTTGTTTGTCGTCATGCCAAAGTCATCAGACCGCCCACTTGACTCAAGTAATTATTAATTGCTGTGAGCTCACACACACACACACACACACACACACACACACACACACACACACACACACACACATATATATATATATATATATATGAATTAATTATATTTTAGAGCGTCTGTATACTTAAGTGCGTCTAATCAAAGGAGACGAACCCCCCTCCGTTGCTCTAGTTGGCCCCGGCCTTTCGGCCTGTCTCTGACTCTCACTCTGGCCGGGCAGCTGAGCACATCTGGGGTGCAAAATATTGTTTATTATCACGTCATTGGACTTTTTAAGTACCCTGCACTCATTAACTGGACACTTGGGTAGCCTCAACCTATGCAAATGCTTGTAACAATGTTCAATGAAAGCATCTTTAATGTCATTTGTTGACGTGCACAGCAGTTGCTGAGTAACAGTTAGTCAATCACTTTGAAGTGAAATTAATCTTGTTATGGTTGTTGCTTTGTTGTCTCTGTCGGCGACGTTTGCTGATAAAGCGGCAAGCCAAAAATACACAAATATGAGCGACGCGTCGCGACGCGACGCGGCGCAATCGAGCAGCGCGACTTTAACAGCTTGATCGGTTTGCGATTCTCACATACAAACAGACAACAAATGTACATAATACTTACAAAGTGATGTAGGTATTGAGACATTGTGTACTTAGTATTATCACATGAAATTGGTGCAATTTATGAGCAGCTGGTATTCCAAGTGCCAATAACGGGGACAGTGGCGGCTGTTTGTCTCTGCCACTAGGGAGGCTATTAGTTGCTGTGCGCGTTTAAAGTCGCTAGCGATATGCTCGCGATTTTTTGCGCACGTTGCTAATTATTTGAATTGTTGCCTGTGTGTGTGTGGTCCTTATCATACACAACTTAATGTACTATAAAAATAACAAAATGTTTCATATAAATATATATTCATATGTTTATATATAGTTGTAGCAATAACAACAACAATAGTTGTGCCAAAGATTAATACAATAATAATAATAAAAAAGGCGACAGCACAATTTAATCAATGTCTTGTGAAATTGCTGCATTCAGTGGAAAAAACAGCAACAAGCACACACGCACACACACACTAACAAAGGGTCCAGGCTATTGCTGATTATTAATTTACGCTGACGATTTTGACCCTGACTCCATAATCTATATGGAAAATCAATTATCACTTATCAATTATGTGTCGCGTCGTCTTCCATTCACAGCTGCATGTGGCGACACAAGCTGCAATTTCACTTTGATCCGTTGGCGCCTGTTTTGGGCAATAGCGACAAGTTCTAAACGGCTGCCAATATCAAACACAAGTACCGTGCTGAGCATGTATTTAATACTCACCATGAATGATCGGCAGAAATCATTTTGAATATCACATACCCCTTTGATTTATTTTAAGTAAATCATTTGTAAAAAAAAACTATATTTTCATTCCAATTATATTTGCTGGAAGCTGGAACCCCACGCATCCGCGTACAAATACCTTCGTGTCATCCTGGACAGAAGCCTGACTATCAGAAGACATATTACGTCGTTGTAGCACTCATTCAGGACAAGGATAACAAAAATGCCTTGGTTGCTTGCAGCACGCAATAAGCTATCCTTGGGCAACAAGGTAAAAATCTACAAATACATCGTAGCTCCAGGGCTTTACTATGCCATTCAAGTATATGGAAGTGCGGCAAGGACCCACCTGAACAAACTTCGAGTTCTGCAAGCTAAAATGTTGAGAAAGATCGCTCCTTGGTACATGAGAACCAGGGACATCGAGCGCGATCTCAAGGTGCCAAAAATCGGTGATCAAATCCGAGAGGTTGCCAAGAAATATCATGAGAGACTCGATTCTCACCCAAACAGCCTGGCCAGGAGTCTCGGTATTGCAGCACAGAGGTCTGCCAGCTCCCGCTCTACAGTTAGAAGAAGACTGAAACGTCACCACCCTCAAGACCTGCTGGACCGGGCCTTGATTTGTTCCTATATTCCCAAAAATAAAATGCTTGTGATATCTACATCCCTTGTATCTTGTATCCCCTAAACTATGTATACTATGCCCGTTTCTTCCCATAGCCCAACATTATATACTACCATCTTCCGATTAGATTAAGCTGCCTTAAAGGTAGCAGGGCACTAATCTCTACATATTTCCTTAAAATAAAATAAAATAAAAAAAAAGGAAGCTGGAACTAATAAGAGCGCCTCTGAAAAGTATGCTATAAAAAATATATATTTCATCGTGATACGAATTATCGCGTGCCTCCTAAAAGTATGCTAGGAGTAAGGTAAACTATGCACTAAAACAAAATAAATAGCCTTTTTCGCGTTTTTTTCAAAAACCAGCCGCCCCCTAGAACATTTTTTTTGTACCGTTCGAATCACCCCTTCCAACCGAACAAAACGCACCGAAAAACTCGGAATTTTTGAAAAGGGGCGGGTCCAAAAATCGAGTAACGGAAGTTTTTTTCAGTTTTATTTTTCTGATTTCTTTCCTATTTGTGGACCGATCTTAATGAAACTTTCAGCATTGCTTCCATGTGGTGCTCTCCATGCACGTGCCAAGTTAGAAGTGCCTGCGTTGGCGTGGGCGGTACAAGTTTTGTCTTCAGGCGCGATTTGCGGGGCAGGGGAGTGAGGTATCGCAAATCTAACATACACTCAATTTGGGGGGTTATTCAGGGAGCTTCATAAAGCAGTCCCAAAATTTGTTGGAAAACTTGGAAAACAACGCATAGTTCGAAATACTCACATTTAATATTGCATATTTTCACGCTGAAGTAATATTAATATGAATACGATTTAGGTGCCCCGTCCAAAAGTAGGAAGATCCTGGGAGTCCTGCACTGATTACCATGATCCCCAAGCCTGGGAAGCAACCAACGGAGGTCCACTCATACAGACCAATCAGTCTCCTTCCGGCATTGGGTAAAATAATGGAGAGAGTCTGGAGAGCGTATCTCAAGCGATACCAAAGTGGCAGTTCGGTTTTCATAAGGGACATGGTACACCAGAACAATTGCATAGAGTTGTGAATTTTGCACTGGAAGCTATGGAGCACAAAGAGTATGCTGTGGCGGTGTTCATGGACATACAGCTGGCTTTTGACCGTGTCTGGCACAATGGTCTTCGTTGTTAGCTGAAGCAGCTATTGACTCCACAACTATTCCAGCTAGTAAGCAGCTTCTTGGCTGACAGGTCGTTCAGCGTTATTGTCGATGGTGACAAATCCTCAGAAAGACTGATATGCGCAGGAGTTCCGCAAGGTAGTGTACTTGGACCAACTTTGTACTCTATATACACAGTCGACATGCCGAAGCCGTGTGCAGTACGATCAGTTGACCCTCACGACGTTCTTATCGCAACATATGCCGACGACACCGCTGTTCTGACCAGGAGCCAGTCTCTTGGCACCTCCGCCGAGGCCTTGCAACAATATGTCAGGAGCTTCGAGATATGGGCCCGTAAGTGGAACATTGGCCCATCAATGCTAGTAAGTGTGCGAACATGACATTCTCTACAAGAATTGCATTTTGTCCTGGAATTAGGATGTTGGGATCAATCCTCAGTCATGAATCGCACTACAAGTATTTCGGACTCATCCTTGACAGTTGCCTAAACTTCGCTCGGCATACAACAATGTTGCAAATAACCATCCTGGCAATGGCGGCGAGGATGTCGTGGCTGTTGTCGCCAAGAAATAAGCTCTCTCTGCAGAACAAGGTTTCCATATACAAGGCGATATTGAGCCCAATTTGAAAGTACGGGCTTCAAGTTTACGGAGTAGCCGCCAAGACTAATATTAGCAAAATTCGAGTGGCTCAAAGCAAAATCCTCAGGAGGATGTGCAATGCGCCTTGGTACATGCGGAATAGAGACATTGAGCGGGACTTAGGCGTACCTATGGTTGGTGACGTACTGCAGCTACAGGCGGATAAATACTGTCAAAAATTGACTGAGGTATGCAGGCAGAAGACGCCTGAAAAGGCTGCATCCACACGATCTTCCTGCCAGAAGAATATCTTAATTTCTTAATTTAAATATGTAAAAATGTAAATATTATAAGATAGTCAATGTTTTTATATTAATGTATAATTAGTAGGTTAAGCTGCCATGAAGGTAGTAATGTACTAATTTGAAGCTAACAGTACAAATCTGAAATAAATTGGAACCTACTTAAAAAAAAAAAAAAAAAAAAAAACAAATACAAATTGAACAAGTTTCCATTATTATTCTTTATTATTATTATTAATTAAATAATCGCCTTGTGGTTTGCTATATTTTACAAAGTATACATAAAAAAAAAAAAAAAAAAAAAAAAACATTTTTTCTGATAGCAGTTGTTGGTTGTTTGTTGTTCTTGTTATTTAGTTGTACATATAAATATTAAAGTTAAACGTTAATATTATTAAGATAGATGTAAATGTGTCGTAACCCTCCCATTAAAAACATTACTATAAATGCCTTGGTGTATATGTGTGTGTGTGTGTGTGTGTGTGTGTGTGTGTGTGTGTGTGGGTGTGTGTTTGTTTGTGAATGTGTACTGTAATTGTTGTTCCTTTAAAATGCATTCTGTATAAAATTGTGATTGTTTTGTTGTTGCTGCAATTGGTCTGTTAATTGATTAATATTTGGATAGTTATATATTTAAGATATCTTTCTATAGCGATTTACTCAGTTTACATGTTTAGACTGGCTGTCTGTCTGTCTGTGTGTGTGTGTGTGTGCTTGTGTGTGTGTGTGTGTGTGTGTGTGTGTGTGTGTGTGTGTGTGTGTCAGGATTTACCATTAGAAAAAGTGACCTTGTGCAAAACTGTTGGCCCACTACACGCTACGTATATGTTTATATAGGTATATATATATATATATATCTATATATATATAAGAGATATATATACACATATCTGTATATATGTATATGAATACATAGTTATATAGTTTATATATGTTTATATATTTAAATCGTATATTTATTAGCAAAAAAAAAAAAGGTTTTGAAACAAACGTTTACATTGCGCTTGTTGTTTCTTTTGGATTTCAATGATTGATTGATTGATGAGTGATTGACGAGATGATTGATGACGAAAAAAAAAACCGCTCTTAACTCAATACTGTTGTTGTTTAGTACACATTAGATGTATTAGCGTTAATTAGCTTTACTTACAGGCTACTAAGTATATTTTAATGTAATAATAATAAATTATTAATCAAATATGCTTGTGGTTAGTGAGCAAGATAGGGGCAGCAGGGGCAGGAGTACAGAAGATGTGTGTGTGTGTGTGTGGAGAGAAGGAGCGGGGGGGGGGAGTTGGGATTTGGTGCAATTATTGCAATATAATTGCTCAATGGCTGCCCGGCTGAGCAGCTGTTGGCCAAGCGATCTTTGCATCGATTCTCTTATAGGCCAACATGCAATGTTTGCCTTTTGCAGCAAGCCTCGCATCTTGCGGACACTCGGCATCCGTCAACAGCGTCTCCTCGCCATCGACCAGCTTGAAGAGTGCATAATCCTGTGGATTCGTAATGCGCGCCTTGTGCGCTATAATTCTGCACACCTCCCGTGTTGTCGTATGCGGACGCACGGGCAAAGTGCGTGTCTGCAATGATCCATTGCACTCATCGGGTATGATCACCCTCAAGACGCTCGAGCAGGCGGGCAAGCAGCTGGAACGCCACTGCAAAGCAAAGAGAATGGAGTTTTGATTATTAAATATCTATTTCCATCGGAAAACTGTTTTAGAAAATGCAATCTATGTATCTAACTGATATACAACATGATATTTGTAGTACTTACGTCTAGGGAACCGCTGCCACTTTCACCCTCGGATGCCATGAACGTCTTGAGCACCTGAACGGCGCTGCAGAGGGCGGTTAGGTAATAGCCCGGTTCGCCATTGAGCAGCGTCGGTTGCAAGAGACCCCACATGAACTCTGCCTCGATTTCGGCGCCAACAAATCCACATTTGGCCACCACATAAACCAGCACAGGGAGAAAATCATCGGCTCCAAGCTGCTGGCCACGCGGACAGCCTGTGGCATCGAAGACCGTTGAGATGACGCAAAGGAAGAGCTCCAGTTTGTCGAGCGGCAGTTCGGCCTCTTGCAGGCGCCACAATAGATTGGCAATGAGACGCAATGCTGATTGCGATGGTGGTGTCACTGTGGCACGTATGCCAAAATCTGTGGCGTCTCGCTCGCAGGCATAACGCACATTCTGTGCCAACAATTGAATGTCCTCGCTGCGCTTATAATAATCCACAAAGATGCCATAGAGATGCTCACGCAATGGCAGCACCACCAACTGATGCATCACCGTTTCCAGCATTGTGTCGAGATTGAGAAACTCATCGGCCTTGAGGCGAGCTCGTGCCGATTCCAA